>ML104253.1:56851-109794 GCA_003697995.1 Taxidea taxus jeffersonii | reverse complement strand
ATAGAACAAATCAATGAAACTAGGAGCTGGTTCTTTGAAAGAATTAATAAGATTGATAAATCCCTGGCCAGACTTATCCAAAAGAAAAGAGAAAGGACCCAAATAAATAAAATCATGAACGAAAGAGGAGAGATCACAACCAACACCAAAGAAATACAAACAATCATAAGAACATATTATGAACAACTCTATGCCAACAAATTCGACAATCTGGAAGAAATGGATGCTTTCCTAGAGACATATAAACTGCCAAAACTGAACCAGGAAGAAATAGAAAACCTGAATAGACCCATAACCAGTAAGGAGATTGAAATAGTCATCAAAAATCTCCAAACAAACAAAAGCCCAGGGCCAGATGGCTTCCCAGGCGAATTCTACCAAACATTTAAAGAAGAATTACTTCCTATTCTCCTGAAACTGTTCCAAAAAATAGAAATGGAAGGAAAACTTCCAAACTCATTTTATGAGGCCAGCATCACCTTGATCCCCAAACCAGACAAGGATCCCATCAAAAAAGAGAATTACAGACCAATATCCTTGATGAACATAGATGCGAAAATTCTCACCAAAATACTAGCCAATAGGATCCAACAGTACATTAAAAGGATTATTCACCAGGACCAAGTGGAATTTATTCCAGGGCAGCAGGGTTGGTTCAACATCCGCAAATCAATCAGTGTGATACAGTACATCAACAAAAGAAAGAACAAGAACCATATGATACTCTCAATAGATGCTGAAAAAGCATTTGATAAAGTGCAACATCCCTTCCTAATCAAAACTCTTCAAAGTGTAGGGATAGAAGGCACATACCTCAATATTATCAAAGCCATCTATGAAAAACCCACGGCAAGTATCATTCTCAATGGAGAAAAACTGAGAGCTTTTCCGTTAAGGTCAGGAACACGGCAGTGATGTCCACTATCACCACTGCTATTCAACATAGTACTAGAAGTCCTAGCCTCAGCAATCAGACAACAAAAAGAAATTAAAGGCATCCAAATCGGCAAAGAAGAAGTCAAACTATCGCTCTTTGCAGATGATATGATACTATATGTGGAAAACCCAAAAGGCTCCACTCCAAAACTGCTAGAGCTTGTACAGGAATTCAGTAAAGTGTCAGGATATAAAATCAATGCACAGAAATCAGTTGCATTTCTTTACACCAACAACAAGACAGAAGAAAGAGAAATTAAGGAGTCAATCCCATTTACAATTACACCCAAAACCATAAGATACCTAGGAATAAACCTAACGAAAGAGGCAACGAATCTATACTCAGAGAACTATAAAGTACTCATGAAAGAAATTGAGGAAGACACAAAGAAATGGAAAAATGTTCCATGCTCATGGATTGGAAGAATAAATATTGTGAAAATATCTATGCTACCTAAAGCTATCTACACATTTAATGCAATGCCTATCAAAATTCCACCCAATTTTTTCAAAGAAATGGAACAAATAATCCTAAAATTTATATGGAACCAGAAAAGACCTCGAATAGCCAAAGGAATATTGAAAAAGAAAACCAAAGTTGGTGGCATCACAATTCCCGACTTCAAGCTCTACTACAAAGCTGTCATTATTAAGACAGTATGGTACTGGCACAAAAACAGACACATAGATCAATGGAACAGAATAGAAAGCCCAGAAATAGACCCTCAACTCTATGGTCAACTAATCTTCGACAAAGCAGGAAAGAACATCCAATGGAAAAAAGATAGCCTCTTCAACAAATGGTGTTGGGAAAATTGGACAGCCACATGCAGAAAAATGAAATTGAACCATTTCCTTACACCACACACAAAAATAGACTCAAAATGGATGAAGGACCTCAACGTGAGAAAGGAATCCATCAAAATCCTTGAGGAGAACACAGGCAGCAACCTCTTCGACCTCAGCCGCAGCAACTTCTTCCTAGGAACAACGCCAAAGGCAAGGGAAGCAAGGGAAAAAATGAACTATTGGGACTTCATCAAGATCAAAAGCTTTTGCACAGCAAAGGAAACAGTCAACAAAACCAAAAGAACTGACAGAGTGGGAAAAGATATTTGCAAATGACATATCAGATAAAGGGCTAGTATCTAAAATCTACAAAGAGCTTAGCAAACTCAACACCCAAAGAACAAATAATCCAATCAAGAAATGGGCAGAGGACATGAACAGACATTTCTGCAAAGAAGACATCCAGATGGCCAACAGACACATGAAAAAGTGCTCCACATCCCTGGGCAGCAGGGAAATACAAATCAAAACCACAATGAGATACCACCTCACACCAGTCAGAATGGCTAAAATGAACAAGTCAGGAAATGACAGATGCTGGCGAGGATGTGGAGAAAGGGGAACCCTCCTACACTGTTGGTGGGAATGCAAGCTGGTACAACCACTCTGGAAAACAGCATGGAGGCTCCTTAAAAAATTGAAAATAGAGCTACCTTATGACCCAGCAATTGCACTACTGGGTATTTATCCTAAAGATACAAACGTAGTGATCCAAAGGGGCACGTGTACCTGAATGACTATAGCAGCAATGTCCACAATAACCAAGTCTTTTGGGTTGCAGACTGCTGTCTTCTTTTTAAGTCCTCACATGGCATAGAAGGTTGCTTCTATAAGGGTGCTAATTCCATTCTTAAGGTTTGCCCTCACGATCTAATCATCTCCCAACAGTGATTATATTTCCTAATACTTTCACCTTGGGGGTTAGGTTTCAATATGAATTTTGGGGGGACACAAACATTCAGACCATAGCAGTGAACCATTTGGATTGTTCTCAGGTTTTGGTTATTATGAATGAAATTGTTGTGAAATTTTTGGAGTCTTTTTGCAGACATACAGAGTATGAGTAGATTGCTAAGAGTAGAATTGCTAGATTATAGGATACTTTGATGTTTATAAGAAACTGTCAAAAAATGTCTAAGAGTTTGCATGATTTCACACTTAGCAGCAGCAATGTGTGAAGAGTTCAGTCATTCCATGACCTTGTTAACATTTGGTATCATTGGTCTTTTTAATTTTAGCCATTCTAATATGGGTGAATTGGCATCTAAAGCTGATTTTAATTTGTATTTCTCCAATAGCTGATGATTTTGAACTACAGTTTTGAGTTCTTTTGGCCTATGGATGCCTTCATTTGTGAAACGTCCCCAGTCTTCTGTTCATTTATAAAAAATTAGGTGGTGGTTCTTATTTTTGAGTTATAGAAATTACTTGGGTTCTGGATTCAAGTTCTTTGTGAAACATGTGTATTACAAATATTTTCTCCTAGCCTATGGCTTGTGTATTCATGTTATTAATAGTGTCCTTTGAATTGTTATTTCCTACGAAGTCTCAATTTGTCAACTTTTAATTTTAAGGCTATTACTTTAATATATAGCCTAAGATTGCAAAGATATTCTCTTATGTCTTCTAGAAGAGAATACTTAACAGTCATATTCATGCCTGTTGTAGATGGACAAGGGGATTCTTCCAATTTTAGTATATGTGTTGCCGAAGCGAGCACAAGGGGATTCTTTATAGAGATTTACTATGTTAATTGGAAAAACCCTTTTTATATTTGTATGTATTGTAGAGAGTTGATTATATATAGATGGGGCATTTAAAATTTATTCTAATAATAGATCTTTAGGCTTAAATGGACAGCTCTTCATATTTAATAATGTACTTCAAAATGAGAGAATCTGATATTATGCAGTGTAAGTTCATACTCTTTTTTATACTATACCAATAATGATCTGCTACTAATTTCACAATATTTCTGCTCTTTTTAAGTGTACATAAAAGAATATTTGCTTTTTATCTTCAACATTGCATGCCTTTCTGGAAAATTTAAGTTATGTGAGACATGAACTTTTATATTTTAGCTACTGCAGATATATGCCAAGTATTAATGGTATAGTTATTGGGAAGGAATTTAAACATTTCATTAATTTAAAACATTATGGGTACACTACTTGTATCTTTTTAAAATCAAATATATTTTCTTTCCAATATGGTGAAAATACAAAAGGAATCGTAACTAAACTCCTCCCCCACCACTTGTTTTTTTGTACTTTCAAGAGCTGTAAAATAGACAAGAGTAAAGGAATTTATAGCTTTTGTTTCTTTCAGTGCCAAGGTTGCTCTTGACATTCACTCTAAAATGGCCAATGGGACTAATGTCCCATTAGAAAGACAGAATTTACTGTCTTTCTGCCTCTGGACTCAGTGAAGGTGCTGTGTCTTTCTATTCATTTGCTTTGTTTTTATTTCTTTTAAAAATTGTGTTATTGAAGTATAATTCACTTACCATTTAATTCACCAACTTAAGTCATATATTTTGATGTTTTTCATTATAGCTAGAAAGTTGTACAACCATCATCACAATTAGTTTTAGAACATTTTCATCACCCCTGAAAAAGAAGGAGCCTTATGCCCATTAGCCGTGACTGCCCACATCTCCTTGACCCTTGCCCACTTCCCAGTCTTAAGCAACCACTAATTTTCTTTCTGTCTCTGTAAATTTTTCTATTTTGAGTATTTCATATAAATGCAGTCATATAATATGTAATCTTTTGTGTCTTGTTTTTTTTTTCCACTTAGCATAATGTGTTCATGTTTCATCCATGTTGTTGTGTATATAAGTACTTCATTCCATTTTATGGCTGAAAAAAATTTCATTAAATGGCATACCATTTTCTGTTTATCCATTCACTTGATGGAAATTTGGGTTGTTTCCACTTTTTGGCTGTTATGAATTATGCTGCTATGAACTTTCATGTATGAGTTTTTGTGTGGGCATCTGTTTTCATTTCTCTTGGATATATATTTAGGAATGGAATTTTGAGGTCAAATGCTAATTCTCTGTTTAGCATTTTGAGGAATTGCCAGTCCATTTTTCCAAAGTGACCAGATTTGATTTACTATAAATTGATTTTACGTCTGTCTGCAAAAAGGATTTTGGTCAACTTGCTATAAACACTTGAGTTTAGCTTTGTGTTTCCTCTGAGTCTTCAAAATAATCACATTTCTTTAGCTTATTGTTACATGTTCTACAAAAACAAATGGTTAGAATAATTAGAGGTTTTTTTTCTTGTCTTAGGGTAAATGTCAGAATTTGACTTTATTGACTTTAAATATAAGGTAGTGCTTTAGTTACTTGGGATTTTGCCAGAGCTTCTTTATTGTGTTCAACTGTCCTCAAGTGGAGAGAGATAGCTTTATCCAGGTGAGAATTTTGGGCTGAAAGATGGAGTCAGTTGCCACAATCTTCTGATTCTTGTGAATTCAGAGTTGAATATTATTCCTTGACAGTGAGTGGGTTATTCAGGGATGCTCTTAAGGTTCGATTTGCATGTGTGCTATTGTGCTTTGTGAGAAGATATATAAAAAACCGAAGTTATTAGTAAGTCTGTTAAATACCTGAGATTAGACAGAGCTGGTATGAGGAGAGTCACTGTGCTCTAGATTGTCAAACTCTGAGAAGTAAAGGGCTTGTGTGAAAGCTTTCCCTGGCCTGAATGAAATCTGTGCAGAGAAGTGGCTGAGTGAACAGTTATATGTGTTACAGAGACTAGCTGCCTGGTGCAATCTAGAAGGCTTTGAATCATTTGAAGTAATTTTTCTTGATATACCACAGTAGTCCATGGAGGTTCCAGTAGAGGTCTTAGGTGCTGTCTTCTAGTGGAAGTGTGAGGGACTCTTCACTCTCTAGTCTTAGAAGAGCAGTTCTCTGACATGAGGCACCAGAGACCCAGTGACAGCTGTCTTAGGTAGCTGGTAAAAGCTACATGGGGTGACTGCCAACTATGAGGAGCAGTGATGGAAACAACTAGCATCCAGAGAGAGCATTCTCTGGGACATTCCTCCAGAGTCATTGCCCTCAGATCTTCTCTGGGGATAAGCATATTAAGTATCAATTTGGAGAGGACTTATTTTTCTCAGTTTCTGCCAACTCAGCATGAGTCATTTAAAGGAAAATGTGGTGGGATACTCTTTGCATTTGCCAACCTGTCTTTTATTTTATTTCTTGTCTTTTATTATGTACTGAGAAGAAAGAGTTAATAATTTATTTCCAAGAAACATGAATAGATGCTGGTCTTTCTAGAGGAACCTGGTATTGGTAACAAGCTTTCTGATTAAAGGAGATAATGTTGTCCAGAAGAAAAAGATAACATAAAAAATAAAGATTCTGCATTAAAATTCTAGAATAATTTAAAATATTTCAGAAAATATAGAACAAAAATTCAGAAAACAAAGCACAGAGAGAAACTTCTCACACTTATAAGTATTTTTGCTCTACATTGATTGATATGTCTGCCATATGACAGTTTCTTCTAACATTTTGTCTAGCCATGTTGCTACTAAAAATGCTTTTTCTTTATAATGAAGGTAAGGAGCTGTCTGCTAAAGAGCATTACTTTCTCATATTATAATTAACAGGAAGAATATGGGATTTGGAGTTAGTCAAATCTGAGTTGGAATTCCATTTCAGGACATAATCATTTTGGAGGTCTGACAAGATACTTATCTTCTCTAAACGACCTTCTCTCAGCTATTAAACATGGGTAATACCTATCCTGGGAACATTTCATCTGATGGAATTGAGCATGGTATTCAGGTGGCCATGAGTTTTGTTTGTTTTTCCTCCAGGATTAGCAGCCAAGAGGACTGTTTTTTTATATTCCTTATTTGTTTAGAACAGTGGTCCTCAGTTTGAGGTGACTTTGCTCTGGAGGGTATAATTGGCAATGCCTGGAAACGTTTTTGGTTCTTACAAGGTGAGATGAGTGCAACTGTCCTACTGTATCTAGTGGGTGGGGGCCAGAGCTGCTGCATCTTGCATGGCACAGGGTGGCCTCGCTGCTCCTCCCAGCAAAGACTTATGGCCCAGAAGTAAACAGTAATGAACCAAGAAACCCTGGGTGGAGGGCAGGAAGGAATGATGCTTCCATTAGGAGAAGGGCTGCACAAAGGAAAAAAAAAATATTGCTGTCTGTGGCAAAATATTCCTTTTATTAAGAGATTATGATGAAGAAGAAGAGAACATTGTAATATTTAAGTGTTTAAACTGCTTGAGCAAGAGGAGCATTATTAACATGTAAGAATGTATTATACATTTATCGAAAGGAATATTATGAAAAGGTGCTTATCTGAAAGGAAGTCGAACCCTGTGGACATTATTATGAGCGGGAAAAACAAGACAGAAAAAGAACAGGGGTACCTGGTTGGCTCGGTTGGTTAAGCAACTGCCTTTGGTTCGGGTCAGGATTCCAGGAGTCCCAGTATCGAGTCCCACATCAGGATCCCTGCTTGACAGGGAGTCTGCTTCTCTCTCTGACCCTCTCCCCTCTCACGCTGTCTCTCAATCTTTCTTTCTCTTTCTCTCTCTCAAAAAAAAAAAAAAAAGAAGAAGAAGAAGCCACACATGACTGGGTTTCATTCCCACCTGAAGAAATGACTAACCCCTCTGAGCCTTGATTCCTTTAACTATAAAGTAGAAGTAGTAGCCCCTGCCTCAGAGGATTATGAATTTGGAATTTATATTAGGATTAATGAGATAGTAAAGAGTTTAGACCATCATACTAGATCAACCAATGTCAATTCTTTCCCATGGTGAGGTTTGGAAATTGGATTTAGTGAATACTGTTTTTTAATTAGAAAAAAAGTTATTCTGGGAAGAATATGGCAAAGGGTAGCAGAACCAGCTATAAAGATTCTATATAAGTTATTTAGATTGAAATATTTAATTTTTCTGGCTTATTTGTGTGCATGGTAAAGATTTAAAAAAGGAACAAATTATATTCAATAAAGAGTAGGTCTCCTACTTTTTTATTGTTGTTTTTGTTTTTTGTTTTTGTACCCTTCCCTAATTTCTTCCCAGAGGAAACTGCTGTTTTCAGAGAGTGGATCCAAGATATTGAGATAAAGAACAGTCTTTAAAATGTCCTGTGGCCAAGGTGAAAGAAATTCAGGCTCGGGAAAGCCCAGTTTTACACGTACAGATCTCAGGGGGTAAAACTGACAGTCCTGGACAAGACCTGTGATAAATACAAAATATAAGTAAGAGCATTTCTGAAATATAGCATTAGGACATCAGCTTAGTTGTTAGAGGGAAAATGAACTTAGAGGCCAAAGTTGTGTTCAGAAGTCAAAAAGATTCTGTGTTCCAAAAAAAAAAAAAAAAAGAATGTTATCAACAGTTAGGCTGAAGATGTAGCATAAATAGATAAGGAAAAAGGTACTCCAAGGTCAGAGTTTGTATCCAAATGGAATAAATGGATGAGTATGAAGGGAAATGTTAAGGATGTTGTGCATATGCTAAGCCAGCTGAGGAGTATAAGAATATATTTGGGATTTATCTTCAGAGTACATAATATGTATCTTATAATCTCTGTGAGTTATCCTGATATTGAACTGATCATGACTGGGCAGCAGTTGTCAGAGCAGAGAAAGTGATGGAAATGGAGAAAGCATGCATCCCAGACATGGATAAAAATCCTCCTTCCGTTATGGCCATGACTGAAAGCAAGAAAGAGTAATCTGATACACATAAAAGGTGGGAAGGGGGTAACCTCTCCAGCCAGCCCTAACTTGAAAAACTGGAGGACTTTTAACGTAATAGTATAGGAGAACCTACATGGATTTGTGAGAGTGTTTCACTATTGGATTCCTATTAAGTGTAAGCAAGTATTGAATCTGATTTGTATATTCTGGTTGTGACAAGCTATTTGACTCCTCTGAACCTCTTTTCATCTATCTGATCTTTGCTAGTCCTTATGCAAAAGCACAATTTATCACTTTTTGTTTTCAGGCCATTTCCCTCTAGCAATATATATAAAAGCCATTTCTAAATAAATTTTATCTAGAAAAGCCTACCTATTCTCTAGACAAATGATGTTTCCCTTTCATCATCCAGGCTTAAAATATGTTATTTTCATTCTTCTTCTTCTTCTTCTTTTTAAATTAATTATTTTTTAAAATTAACATATGATGTATTATTAGCCCCAGGGGTACAGGTCTGTGAATCGCCAGGTTTACATAGTTCACAGCACTCATCATAGCACATACCCTCCCCAATGCCCATACTTAAACTCTCTCTTTCCTCCAAATGCAATTCTAGACCTTTCTTCATAATATATTTCTTATTCATTGCCACAATTGCTCTCCTACATCCTAAGGCAATCCTTTACACCTTCCAGGCTCAAACTATCTTAATTACCCTCTTGTTGGTGTTCCTGCCTGCATTCACATCTTTCTCCTCGTGTTGACGGTCTATACTGGAATTTTGCACCCAATTATCTACAATATTTCTTTTCCATGAAATGTGTTTCTTTGATTTTGTTCTTCTGGTGAAATCATGCTCATCCTTTAGCTCATCTCCACATCTTGGTGGACTCCCTGACCTCTCCAGGCAGATCTGATCACTGCATCCCATATTTTACCCTACTACTAATGCTGGAGTCCTGGGGATGTAGTGGTAAGGTGAATACCCATATTTTGTTCTATGTGTATGCTACTATGCTGTACTTTATATCCCTAAAACCTAGATGGTATTTCTCATGTGGTGCAATAGTTATTTTTTTAATCTATTTCCTACATTCATCTGTGAGCCCTGTGAGTATTGATAAGAGTCATGTATCTTCAACTTGGTATTCCAAGATCATGTTACAGAAAACTGTATATGTACATGATCAAAGGTTAAATGAACCAACATAAGAATGATATACTGTATATTCAAAGTAATGACTATCCATTTTTATATGATAAAGCTCTGATACTCAAGGTGCCCAATTTACTTAACGCTGTTTTCCTGTATAAATCTGGTTTGAGTGTGGGGGAACTTTTTTCAACTGACTTCTGAAATTTCTTTCAAAGTAAAAGAATATTCATTACTTTAACACTCCTGGGCTCTGCACCTGTTCTTTCCTACTAGAAGTAGAGGGAGAAATTCTCATGGGTAGTTCTGGAAATAGGAATGAGCACAGGTAGCTGAGCCTGTCCCTTCTCTTTTATTTTTGGGTGTTATCTGTTTATTGGGAACACGTTCTGTTTGCTTCTCATGTCATGTAACCAGGCTTGTGGTTGTTCAGCAGCCTGTGACTGGTGAGGTAAATCTGTCTAATATGGGTATGTGGAATTTTATAGGCACTTTAAATTTAAATCTGTTTACATTGACTTCATATATTTTCTTTTTCCATAGACATTCCTGTTTCCATCTGCATGTTTAAATATTAAATGTTAAATAATTTCTGAAATAATTCTAATTATTTTATATGTGATAATAAGAAAAACTTCAAAAATTATTATCCTCTGTGATAGCTTCATTAACATTTTACAAAAATAATTTTCAATTTGCTTCTAAATTTGCTGTCATTTATTATAATACTTTTCCTTTATGTTATAAAATAGTCTAATGTACCACAAAGTATTAAGTGACAGAGAATGTGAAAAGCCCTTTGTACGCTGTTATGTGCAATTCATTTACATAATTTTGTTATTAAGATGAGCAGTTTTCAAAAGTAATTTATTCTGAAGATTAAGTGGCCTTTAATAATATTTTCTAAGTTATAGAAAAAACAGAGAACTTTCAGGTTTTGTCTCCTTTTCTAGCTTACCTTATTTTCTCTTGTACATGCTAGTATGTCTCCATTTGGTCTATTTTTCTTCTCTTTCATAGATGACATAGTCTTACCACTTAATCTTCTATAGTCAGCAGGGGGAGATTGCTGCTTTAAGGTTAAATTCATCAGCTTGGTGGTTACGGTATTTTGGTGATTTATGGATGTTTATGACTCAAGTATGAATACAAATGAGGGCTGTCACAAGTACCATCATCTTCCTTTCCAGTTCACTGTAGTGCCTTACCATCCATGAACTAAACCAAATAGACAAAAATCTATAATTGTAAAACCAGTTACACCTACAATGGGAAGCCCCCCATGAGAGTTAGTCCCAGGCAGTCTTAGGTAAACCAGCACAACACAATGGCACAGATGACTTTAAACTCATGAGTTCCAGAAACAAAATCATGAAGATATTTAGACATACTCGTTACACATGTGTCCATCATTAGGAGGTGGAGGAGTATAACAGTAAACAAGCTGGAGGAGTATAAAAAAAATGGTCCTTGGCCCATGATGTATGTACTGTACCTGGAACATTTAATAATGAAATTATTGAAAACATGAGCCTGTTTATCTAATTCATTATTTTATCCTGTTGATTGGCACAGATAAAAATGACTGCTTCATGGAAAGCCATATAAAAGAATAGATAGTGGTTTTTGTTAAGTGAAAATATTTTTCATAACTAAATTGAATAGGGGAATTAATTATACTCTTAACTACCAGACTTATGTCAATCATATTAGGAATAAATAAGGAATACACACAATTAAATGAACAAGAGTGATTAAGTAATAAAATAATTACTATAGAACTTTTTCTATAAATGCTATATATAGCATTTTATGCTACATATATATAAATGTTATAAATAGCATATTATATTGAAATTAACTATCTATATTGCAACCTTATTAATATTATTCTAAAGATTTCACATTTATTTCTAAATTAATATTACAGCAATTTTAATTTGTATTAAAAAAGAAATACCCCTCTTATGGCTGGATAATATTCTTAGTTGGTTAAATATGTAGGAAATATGTAAGAAAGTCCTTTGTAAATTTTGATGCCATTCAGCTGTAACCTTTTAAAAAAATGGAAAGATTTTAAAAGGTTTAGAAGGTTTCAGATACTTTGAAGATTATCTGTTAAAAAGTATTAGAAGACCCATTGACCTCTCAAAAATAGCAAAGGAGGTAATGCAATTTTTCAAAATATTGACTCTAGAATGTTAATATATATCTAAAATGCTTAATTATTAATATAGTAATAAAATGATTATAAAATGCCATTCAGAGCTTCAAATATATATATATGTGCACATATATATATATATAGTTGTTTATTTTCAAACTTAACTCATTGTTCATCTTTTCTTTTTGATTTTCCTATTTTCTCCCCTTGTCTTTGAAGATGATATCTTTAAATATTTCTCTCCAAACCTTGATCATGATTTTTTGTTAACTCTAATGAAATGAAGAACATCTTTGACTTAACTAATGTAAGTAGGTCACACAGGACAACAATGTGTCTGACAGAGTTGCCGACACAGTCCAAGGGTGGAAGGTTCCTTTGAAGACAAATAATATGAAATACAGATATGCAGGAGGCTGTGTAACAGTCCTCTTGTGGAGGAAAAGGGTTCCCTGACCTCCATGAAGTGGTAGGAAATCTCAGCCATCTAAGTTAACATCTGTATGTATTAAAAATTCCAGTAGCTGCAAGCAAGTCAGACCTCTGATGCTTTGGATTTCTTTTCACATTCTGGCCTCTCAGGAGAACCTGGTCGGAAGGAGCGGCCTGGGCAATAGCCCTAGGCTGGGAGTATGCCGAGAGCATTTGAAGAATATATATTGATTCCCAAGACCGCTATAACAAAGCACCACAGACTGAGTAGGTTAACCTGAACGGAGTAAACAGAAATTGTCTCAAAGTTTGGAGGTTAGATGTCTGGTTTTTTCTGAGGCTGTGATGCTTCCCCTCCTTTACCTCCACCCGCCCGCCATGTCCTGTTTTTGTTGTTCTGCAACAGAATGACCAACATAGGACATAAATGCAAATATTCAGCTGTGCAGAGGGGATGATGTTTAACTATAAATGGGAGAATGATTTTTAAAAGAATAAATATTTATACACAACTCAGGTCCTACAAGCACCTGGACTCCAGGTCTGTGTAGTGAAGCTGCCTCACATGTGGACCCACAGATCTATTCCAGTCCTCTCTTCTAGCTTCTGGTGTTTGGCTGGTAATCTTTGATGTTTCTCAGCTTGGAGATGCCTCACCTCAATCTCTGCCTTTATGTTCCCATGGCATTCTGCCCTGTGCGGGTCTTTTTGTAAGGACACCAGTTGTATTGGATCAAGGACTTCCCCTAGCCCTGGAATGACCTCATCTTAATAATTACATTGACAATGACCCTGTTCCCAAAGCTGATCACAAACAGAGGTACTGGAAGTTAAGACTATGAACATGAAATTTTGGGACACAGTTCAGTCCACAGTGGAATACCTAGGAGGCTAGTGATTTTGGAACACCATGAGTAGGGTGTGATGGGGGGAATGGTAGGTGATGAAGTAAGAGAAATAACAGCTGTCAGAGTGTTTAAAGCCTTATGGGTCATCATAACATCTTAGGTTTTTACTCTGAGTGATAAAGGGTTTTGAATGGTGGAACAATATGAACTAATTTTAAAATGATAATACCGGCTGGGGTTCCTGGGTGGCTCAGTCAGTTGAGTGTGGGACTCTCGGTTTTGGCTTGGGTCATGATCTCAGGGTCATGATATCAAGCCCCATGCTGGGCTCTGTGCTGAGCATGGAACCTGCGTAGGACTCTCTCTCTCCCTCTCCCTCTGCCCTTCCCCCTGGCTTGTGCTCTGTCTCAAAAAAAAAAAAAAAAAAAAAAAAGGAAGGAAGGATGGATAACACTATAATACTGGCTGGCAGATTAAGACTAGACTGTAGTTTAGCAAGGGGGAAAGGTGTCATGGAGACCCAGGCAAGATATGTTAGTGAGCAGAGAACAGTGATAGCAGTAGAGCTACTAACAAGCAGTCAGGTTCTGAAGTTAAATACTTTTGAAGAGAGATGGGATAGAATTTGCAGAGGGGTTCCACGTGGGGTATGAGAGAGAGAGAAGAGTCAAATAAGATTCTAACATTTTGCTCTGAGTAACAGGAAGGAGAGAAGTGCCATTAAATGAGGTGGAAATGTGTGGGTGTAGCAGGTATAGGGGTGAAATCAGGATCAGGAGCAGTCTGGAACTCCTACCATTTGCATATCAGTTCTCTTGGCTCTCAGGATTCCTATTTCTTTGTGTTTCTCCTGCTTTTATTTTTGATGCTTATTGAGCTATTATTAATGAATTAAAATGGCATGTATTTAAGGTATAAGATACAATGATTTGAGATACGTATGTCTTGTGAAATGATTACCACAATCAAGCTAATTAAGTATCCATCATTTCAGATAGAGGCCTCCAGTTATGCAATGGGTAAGTCATGGGAATAAAAGGCACGGCATAGAGAATCTAGGCAAAGGCATTTTAAGTATTATGTGATGTCAGATGGCAGCTACATTGTGGTGAGCATCGCATAATGTATAGAGAAGCTGAATCACTGTGTCATACACCTAAAATTAAGGTAACACCGTTCATTAACTATAGTCAGATTTAAAAAATTCTCTTCACATAGTTACTGTTTTTTTTTTTTTTTTTTTGTGTGTGTGTGTGTGTGTGTGTGTGTGTGTGTGTGAAGAACACTTAAACTCTTGGCACATTTTGAGTTCACAAAACAAAATTATTAGCTGTTTTTACCAGGCTGCACCCTAATCTCCATAATTGATTTATCCTGCATAACTGAACATTTGAGCCTTTTGACCAACGTCTCCCCATTTCCCCCATTCTCCTTTGAGATATTTCCTTACTTCAACTTTCAGGACACACATCCCAGTCTTGGCAGTACTCATTCTCTTTTTAGATTCTTCTCTGCATTGTGTTTTTCTTCCATTATGAGACCTTACTTCTATTAGTCACTACTTAGCAAGAAAGCAATGACTACTTACTACCTGTCAGAGAAATGTGCCCATTTGATCCTCCCAGTTCTTTACTCTCTACTTTTGTATTTTTTCTTGTTGTGGTCCAGCAAATAAAGGAAGAAAATCTGGTGTGGTATGATACACTGACTTATTTTAAAAACACACAAAGGACCTTTGTAGCTGTCCTATTAATATGCTTGAAGTTTCCTTTCCCTCTTCTATTTATTTAAAAAAACAGCATTCACAAGATTATTCTGCATTGGATAAAGATAGCCTTCTTATAAATTGATTATACCTCTGCAGAAAAAATATTTAGAAACATTCAAATAGAAAAGATTTTTAATGAGCATGCTGATGTTTTTGTGTAGACACTTGAAGCAAGAATTATTTATTATGTTTGACACTCAGATTATGTGGCATTGATTAATTGTTCATTCAATCGAAATTTATTATTGAGTTTCTACATGTGTCAGGGATTGTGGAGAATGAAGCACAAAACTCACTTTTGACCTGTTTATTTCCCTTTGGAAGCTCTTTGGAAGTGGAACCCTTAGAGGTATCACTTCTACAACAACACTCTCGTTTATAATATACTAACCTCACATGGGATAGTTAGGTTTTTAAGGCCACTTGTTTTGTTCTTGATTTTCTTTGGCTTTTTATCATTGGTCTCATGCAGCTTCTGTAGTCTTTTTCTTTATTATCAGTCATTGGTTTTCTGTAGTTAAGTTCTAATATTCATATCTGTCGAGTCCTGCTTCTTTTCATTCTTCCCAGGAAGACAGCCATGGTGGCATTCAGGTAGGAAAGCCTGGGAGCCAAATCAAGTTGGGGAAGAGGGAAAGGTTAATTACTAATGTGTTTTAAGGATGGAATTCTAGAACAAAGAGGCAGAGCTAGTGAATAACATGTAATTTCCTAATCATAATTTGGAAGAAAAAAATGTGCCTAATCAGAGAATGAAAAAAATGAACAGCAAATTTGATAGTAGAAGAAACAAGAATCAATATGAATTATGGGTTATTTTTCAGTGATGCCAAGTCCCTAAAATTTATCCATTGGACTTCTACCCCCACCACATACTCTAGTGTTTTCAGAAGCTACAGTGCTTTCAGCTTGATAGCAAAAGACTCCTGAGTAGATGAGGCCAGACATATCTTTAGGGATTGCAACATGCCTTCATAGACCCATATAAATCATTATATAATATATGTCTCTAGACTGGGTCTGATGAGGAATTCCTGAGAAATCCAAGATAAGAAGAGACCAGTTGCTTTATCATTGGTCAGCCTCTCTCAGTGGGAGAAATTTCTGACATTTGTCTTAGGTCCAGGCCTTACAGCCTTCCTAAAATGCTCTCCAGACTCTTACACCAGTTGATTAACTTTCTTTCTGCCTGTCTGTTGATCTTGCACTGATTCTTGGTTATGAAGCCATCTGCCTTAGTCTTGATGAAAGTATTACCCTTTTCTGATTTTTTAAGTCTTCTGTGAGTTATACATGCTCTTGATCCTATCCTATCTGACTTTGCCTTCTGCTCAAGACAGATGACCCCAATCTATTTTGTTATAATGGACAGAAGAGAGTTTCTTACCTCAATTGTAAACTGATGTGTGTTGGCTAAATCTGGGGTCATTATTTTTCTTACTGTTCAGAGCACATCTTCCTTTCCTCCCAGGATTGTAGTTAGAAGTCTGACTAGGATAAGAATTTTATTTTTGTTGGTGGTAGGATCAATAATATGCATCAACTAATTATTGCTGTTTCTGCATAGTATTCCACACTGTATTCTCCACTATTGTTACATGATCTTAAACCAACCACAAAGTCTTCCTATTCTTTTTTTTTTTTTCTTGTTTTGGAAAACATAATTATTTTTTTTCTTTTTTTTATTACTTTTTTTTTTTAATTATTTGACAGAGATCACAAGTAGGCAGGGTGAGGCAGGGGAAGGAGCAGGTTCCCTGCGGAGCGGAGAGCCCAATGCGGGGCTCCATCCCAGGACCCTGGGATCATGACCTAAGGTGAAGACAGAGGCTTTAACCCACTGAGCCACCCAGGTGCCCCAAGTCTTCCTATTCTGACTTTTCCTACTCTGGAGTGAGGGAGGGGAAAGTATATGATTCAATCAAATTGTATTTCTTGGTATTTGTGTGCTTTTTTTTTTTCCTAATTCTAACTGTAACTCATATCTTAGCAAACATGGGAGTGTTCTCTGGATGTAGACAACTATAAAAGCATATGTAGTGGGAAGTAAAAAGTTGAAACTTAAGAAAAAAAAACATAAAATTTTAAAAACTATTAGTTTGAGACCAAATTAATGAAGTTATAAGGATCTAAGTACTGTCAAAAACACTGAAGTGTGACTTGAAGAATAAGAGTCATTGTCTTTGCGGTGAGTGAGAGAAATGATAAAAGTGGATTGTCTTCATAGGTGTCTGAAGAAAGGCCAAGTTCTGTTGGGTGGAGGGGAGGGTTGGATATCATTGCAAGAAAGGATATCATTGCAAGAAATCAAGACTGAAGTATCAGTCTTCCTACCTCTCCTGTTCTCTGAGTGCCTTCCAAAATGGTCTTTGTCATGTATTCTTAAATTGCTCGCTAGGGGGAGCACCTGGGTCAGTCAGTTAAGTGTGGGCCTTTGGCTTGGCTCAGGTCATGATGCCAGGGTCCTAGGATGGAGCCCTGCATTGGGCTCCCTGTTCAGCAGGAATCTGCCTCTCCCTCTGCCTCCCCTACTTGTGCTCATGCTCTCTCTCAAATAAATAAATAAATAAAATATTTTAAAAAATTGCTCTTAGGGACTTATAGAAAATATTGTTTTATCATATATTATTAAATCAGTTTTTAAGACATCCTGATATTTTCTAACCAAACACCAGGATAAAAACCTTTGCTAGGCCTTATGACAGTATAAATTTGAAAATAGCAAATATTACAAATTTTTCAAATTCTAACGTAAGGATACTTTTTTTTTTTTTCTTAAGTGGGACCAGTGCGGAAAAGCTTTCATTGGGTTTTTAATCAAAACTTTGAGAAAGAACTGGGCTTCAGGCTATCACAAACTTTCAGTGGATTTTGCTGCCTGTAATGAGATCTTAATACCCTCACCATGTTTCACGGTTTTACATCTAGCTTAGGTAGAACAAGTGATAGAATTAAATTTATTTTTATTTTTATTAAAAGGCTTTAGTTGTCAAGCTGATATTTTCTTTTGAAAACTTATGAAAATGACAGCTATTTCAGAAGGTATGTTCTCAAATTGCTCATGTTCCTGAAGATGGCTATAGTGAGGTCATGATGGATCAAAAGATATTGAGGAAGATTTGATAGAGCTTATCCAAGGATTTAAGGAATTTAAAAATCTTCCAAAACCCTGTGAAACATATATCACTGATATTGGTATTTGGGTTAACTATGTCGTCAATAGACAAAGGTTGTGCCAAACGATAAAATTGGAGTCAGCAGAATTTCACTTGACCTACTCCAGTGCTAGAAATTTTATACATTGGTGGTAGGTATAAGGGAATTACATTTAGCTAGATCATTGTGAGTGTTGACCTTTTCCTAGTAAAGTTTGCTGGAAATTGTCCCTTTTCTTATTTTGTTTTTTATAAGGACTTAACTCTCCTATTTCCTTCTGCTTTATTTTCCTTTTTATAGCCATTCCTAGGCTGTTGAGAACATCTATTGGTTTTTCTTATGTTACAAGGAAGGAAATTATGTTAAAAAATTTTCTAAATTGTCTGTATAAACTATGCAGTGAGTCAGAAGCTGAACATAATGGGTTAATAGGTCTCCAGCTGAGAAACAAAGGACATAATTCTACTGATGCATTGCTACAGGGCTATTTAACAGTACCCATCTTAATTATATAGCAGAGTTCCTGTGACAATGGAAATTTGTGTGAGTTTCCCAATGCAAAGGAAGAAGTATAGATTTCCCTATTGAGGGTAGATTGTCTGTCCTCAGGTTGTTGTCTAGTGGTGCCAGGTTTATCTTCAGTACTTATATCTTAGTCTTTTCAGGCTTCCATAACAAAGTACCATGGACTGGTGGCTTAAACAACAAACATCTGTTATGGTTCTGGAGTCTGGGAAGTCTAAGATCAACATGCTGACAGATTCAGAGTCTGGTAAGGACCTGCTTCTTGGTTGGAAGAGTAATGTTTTCTCACAGTGTCCTCTCACATGGCAAAGGGACAAGGGTGCTCTCTAGGGTTTCTCTCATAAGGGCACTAATCCCATTCTTGAGGGCTCCCCCTTCATGACTTAATCACCTCCCAAAGGCCCCACCTTCAAAAATTCTCACATTTAGGGATTAGGTTTCAGTGTATAATTTTTGAGGATATACAAATATTTGGTCTATAGAAGTCCTCCTTCCAAAACATGGTTTAGGTGGGTAGAATTGGTATGGAAATGATCACTATAACACTAAAGTGGGCAAAATGACCTTGAGGAGTTACCCAGCTAAACAGAGATGAGCATTTTAGGAGGCTGTAGTGTAGAGTGTGCTGGAATGTTCTGTCTCCTGGTAGTTGTTGTTGTTGTTTTTAAGCTCCACTTTCTCTGTTCTAAATGAAATAAATGCCAGTATCTTTTTCTCCTAAGCAAGACTTTGGTCTTTTTGAGGTGTACAAAACCAATAATGATAGTATAGGAATCCCCAGGAGGAAATGAGTTTTTTTTTTTTTGATCAAGTTAATGAATTCAAGCCTTTATGTTCTCAGATGTTATAGCCATAACATGATGTCACTTTCATATAAAGAATCTTTAGAGAAATTTTTATTTAAAGTTTTATATTTATTTCTATGAAAAATCTATTTCAGTGACTACAGGCACTGCTTTTGGCACAAAAGTTTTGCTGTGCTGTTCGATCCAAATCAAGCCATATTCTTCCACCTGCTGTCTGCTGCTGCAGTACCCAAGAAGCTGTTCCTGTTGTTTGGCCTTCTTGCTGATATAAGTGCTTATTCCCCAGGAGAGGCACCAGAGGGGAGCCCACATATTTAGCAATCAGTAGAGAGTCTCACAAAAAGACAAAAAATGTAAATACCAGTTGCCTGTTGGAACCAGTGAAGGCAAAAGCATTCTACCCTAAGCTTACAGGATCTAGGAAGAAAATAAGGGAAATAAGTGGAATACAGATAGTGAAAGGATTTGTGTTAAATTCAGAATATTTCACTGAGGAAGGTAATGAGTACCTCAAGTGTGAACTTTTTATTCTATTTCAACTTAGAACAGGTGGAAAAGAAGTCTAGTGTTTACTGTTCCAGGAAAGTAGGTTTTGTTCCCCATATAACAAAATGGAATCCATGGGGTCCATTCTGTTCAGTAGATAAATTTTTTTATTATATTTTCTGGTTAGAGTTTCCATATAGGAAGAGATGAAACTCACTCACCAGACATATATCAAAAACACTCAAGACAGCTCCTTTTGTCCTGACCACAGAAGAGGGAAGTCAGAATCCCTTTCCTGGTACAGGTGGGTTGGCTCAATGCTGCTTTGTCTCCCCACCACACCTATCCTGGTCCTCTAGGAATCTGGAATTGGCAAAAGTTTAGTAACTGCTGGGAAATGCATGCAGGAGGTGCCAGGAAAAACAAAAACAAAAGCAAAACACTTGGTTGTTAGAGAGCTTTTAATGAAGTGGTGAATTTATAGTTCTATTTTTTTTTTCCAATACCACCAAGCAATTCTTATTCTTAGTGGATGTTGACTGCGTATTCTACAAGTGTAATTTAATTCTAACACTATTAACCTAGAGATGGCATCAGATCCCATATATTAAGTGCTCAGTCCTATAAGACTGCCCTCACTTCAAATGCCAATCAAGTTCAAGTGGTTACCTATACTTCCAACTGACTGGTTATAAATTGGAGGTTCCTACAACCCCACCCTGAGATTTGGTTAATTTGCTGCAGTGGCTCACAGAAGCCAGAGATACATTTACTTATGTTATTTTATGTATTTATTTATGACCTTTGTATTAGATTGATAGGGAGAGGGGGGAGGAGCAAAGGAAGAGGGGAAAGAGAAGCAGACCCCCTGCTCTTCATGGAGTCTGGGGCTCCATCTCACAACCCTGAGATCATGACCTGGACCAAAATCAAGAGTTGGTGGTAAAAACCAATGATTTTAAGTGTGTAAGAGAAATTATAGTTTAAATTTCCATCTGAATCTATGGTAAAGTATATCTTATGAGAAAAATTTATAAGTTGAAAAGAGCTATTATAGTAATAATAACTTAATCATGTATTATGACTCTACTTTTAGCTATCAGCAGTACAATAACATTATAATTTATCAACAAAGTGTTTAGGTCTCCAACATCCCTTTGTTTACCTCATTGCATTCCCTGTTACAAACACACACACACACACACACACATACACACACACACACAACATGGCTTCTACTGTCATAAGAGGAGAGAGTATGCCAATAATGCAAAGAAAAACAAAAGCCTTATTTTTATTTTCAAGGACAAAGCCCTAGCCAGATCAATATGCTTGGAACATACTGTTGAGGAGGTAGAAAGAAAATTTCAGAGTACCTAAATATGTTCATTGCCATTGAGGGTCTCTGTAAAGGGAGCCCTGCACCTGAGGATCAGAAAGTCTGGCCATTCTGAGAGTAGGAAAGGACTGTGTTGCTTGCAGCCCAGCATCTTGGGTGGGTGTCTGCTTCCATTGTCTGCTTGCAGTGAACTCAAGATGGCCTAGCAGGAAATCAGGGAGGACTGGCCTTGGAGACACTTTCACCAAAATTCCTGCAGCTGAGTGGTTAAAATCCTAGAAGTACGGTGAGATAGAGATGGAATGAGAGAGCAAGAGAGGGAAGGGAGGTACTAAAGTGGGAGAGGGAGAGCACATGTGCTAGAGAGCAAGTAGACCTGAGGGGATCTAGAGAATGGAATGAGAAGAGACAGCTGAGAGGGAGGTTGCATTGGGGGATGCCAATTGGGGCCAAGACTGACTAAGGACCAGATGCCTCCCCTGCTGCCAGCATGCTGCCACATAAGCCTCAAAGGGGCAAGGGGGATGAGCCATGTATGCATTTCTGTAGAGTTAACCAAAACAATCTTGACTTGAGTGAATGTTCCCTTAATTAATACAGTAAAGCTTTCTGTAACTAGGTATAATGACAGCTTGAGATAGAAACTATATTCAGTTATAAAAAATCAAGTTGCAGATTCACACATCTGAGTTTAGTGGATTGAGAGTACACACACACACACACACACACACACACACACACACACACTGCATTACTGGCCACAACACCAGGGCGGTGGTCATTCAGGAGATGGCTTCTTATCCTATATAGAGAGGGGCAGTTGCCTAGAAAAGTGTTATGAGAGCAGCCTGGATGGACAGTTCAACTGTGACTGATAAACTTCACCTATGCCTTTCCATTTTCACCACCATCAGGAGGTGTGTGATGTTTCCGACCTCAAGAACCATAGCTTGCTTGGCAACCTTGAGCATAGTCAGAGCTTTCACTTCCTGCTGATTCTTGTGGAGCAGAGCATGTTGGACCAGATGACTCTCTGTTGTTAAGGACCATTCTACACTTTGTGGAACGTTTAGCAGCATCGCTGGTCTCTTCTGACTAGATGCCAGTAGCAGGCCCTCCCCTAACTGTGGCAACTAAAATTATCTTCAGACATGCCCAAATCACCTGTGATTGAGAATCACTGTTCTGGAGTATAAATTCTTTACTACAGTCTGAAATACCTCCCAGGCTATAATATAGAAAATGAAAGCATCCAACATTCTGTGTATATGATAGGTAACCCAAGGGGGAGTGTGATACAGGAGTTGTGATGAAGGATATGAACAAAAGTGAAGACAGCAGGCAAATGAATTTTGGATGATTGGCTCTTAGAAATTTTATTTACATTTTCTTTTTGAATTAAGCCTCACCAAATGTCATTGACATTCAAGACTTTGCTCTGGAAAACTGCTACTGGTATATATATATATTCTGGTAGCAGCTTCCTATTTTATCTAAAATCTGCCTTTCGTCTTTCTTTATACTATTTCCCAAGCACTTATTCACATTTATTGCTCACTTTTGAACTGTCTCCAATGTTGGCATGTCTGGGTAAAGTCTCAGGATGCTGATAAAGAAAAGGTTGAAGAAGAGTGAGAATATCAGAGGGATCCCTGAACTAGAGTAAGATATCAGAAAATTTTACTAATAAGTGCTATAGAGAAGTAAGGGATTTGCAAGGAAGAAAGATTAAATTATGACTGAGGGATCTTCTTGTATCACATATTGAACTTTAGTAAGGTGAAGTAGTGTGCCATTGTGACTTAAAAGTTTTGAGAATTAGTGATGAAATAATCTACAAAATACTATAAAATTAATATGTGCCAATAGATAGTAAGATAGGGAAATATTCTGCCGCATACTCATTTATTATCCTGCTTTTTCTCTTAAGCAGAGTTTTATTTAGGTTTTGGAGTGAAAGAATCCTATAAATCTTTCATTCTCAGGGAAATGAAGTTTCACAATAGATGTACTTCTTCTACTCCCTGAAGCTTGGTTCAGCTGTTCCAAGGTTTATTTGCTGTTTACTGTGGCACTATTTTATGATGTCACACTCACAAAGCCTCTTTGTTTTTAATAATTTGGATGATTTATGGGTTTGGGTATGAAAAGCTCAGTGTCATCATGTTATATCTGATTCCCAAACTTATCTTTTCCCTCTGAATTGGGATTTGTGCCTATAATTAATTCAGCAACTATAACTGCAAAATGGTTGCCCTATAATGAGTTCCCAGGTGACATGAAAACCTCATCTCTCAGGTAGGATGAAAATTGGCATGTCTTCACCATGGAGCTAATGTAATAACAAGATTCAATCCGTAGTTACATCAGGGTAGCTGATCAAGTCCCAACAGTACATGTTAAAATGAGACTGTTCTCATAGCATTTGCTCCTTTCAGCTGAAAAATGGGAAAGTGATTCTGGC
The DNA here is from genome assembly GCA_003697995.1 of Taxidea taxus jeffersonii. NCBI lineage: Eukaryota > Metazoa > Chordata > Mammalia > Carnivora > Mustelidae > Taxidea > Taxidea taxus. The sequence continues at coordinate 86,166 of ML104253.1, read as the reverse complement.
CTTTTATTATCCACTGTGTGCTGTCACCTGTCTCACCCTAGAGCAGTTTTCTGCACTAGGGACTTCACTTGTTTAGCATTTCATATATCATGTCTTATCTAAGCATCCAGTGCCTAAAACTTCTGCCACAGTGGCCAAGCAGGTGTGTGGAAGAAATACTTCAGCAGCTCCTAAATGATTAAGCACTGAAGGTTGAGGTTTTTTTTTTTTTTTTTCCTTTCATCCTATTTTGTTTTATTTTGCTTTGTTTTGTTTTATTTATTTTTAGCAAAGATTAGCTGAGATCATTTGCCTACCAGATGTGTCTTCAATGGTTTATTATAAGGAATTTCTATTATTTTCCCTTGACATTATTATTGATGTTTGCTGTGAAGGTATTTTTTAGAAGTGATGCTGAGAAAGCATCTGGTTAAGTTAGCTAGTCTGGTTCAAGAGGTGATTCTAAGGCTCATTAACTCAGCACTCCCATCATCCAATAATGGGCACCCTAGAGTAACTGCTCAGGAAATGAACGCAGTGCTTCCTGCCTAGTGTGTTTATGGAGGAATGTTTTAAAATCAAAGCATGAAGAGATTGTTTAAAAAGTATTCTTGTTTACCTGCTATTTACGTAATCCAGGGTTTTTATAAATGCTTCGGATATTGAGAAAATAAAGTTGTTATGTATCCTATATACATTAGTCACCAAAACATTGTAAGGAAAAGCGTAACTGTAAAACAGAATGACTTATTTCACTGAGGAATAGGCTGACGTTTTAGTGACTTGTCATAAATAGTGCAGTGGGGCTAAGTAAACTGAGTTTAATGATGAGTTTTACAAGGTAGTTTGTTCCTTCTTCTTCTTGGGCTCAATGACCTTTTCCAGAGAGAGGGGTATTTATGGGAAAATCTACATCTCTCTTTTATATTCTTGTGAACCTTTAGCTCTCTAACTGGAAGCAGAAGAGACAAGAGGGAATAAAAGAAAAAAATTCAAAAAAGAGAGAGACAGAGAATGGCTTTACCAAGTGAAAGAAACCAACTGTTATCTAGAAGATGGCTTTTCTTCTTGGAGGAAAAATTAGAATCATAATTTTTGGGCTGAGAGGATCACTAGCAATTAACCAATGTAATGGGGAGTTCTGGTTCTCCCCCACATCCCTGTTGCTCACAGGAAATGATACCACTATCCATACTATTCCTGACCAAAGCCCTACTGTCTCCCTTGTCTACTTTCTTTCTTCACTTCCCCCATGCTGCCCTACCCTCCCACACCATCTCCCATCCCCACTGGTAGTCATTTCAATCCCTTGACTTTCAAAGAATAATCCCTCTCTTTATCTTAATTAAATACCCTTTTCCTGACCACCATCTTTTTTTTTTTTTTTTTTTTTTGGACTACCAAAAAATCACCTTCTAGCTGGTCCTGCTTCTAATCTTCTCCACAGTGCATCCTCCCCAGTTTAGCAAAAGGAATCTATAAAATGCATTCTTATCATGTCACTACCCTCCATGAAACAGTAAAATGACTTCCCAGAGCACTTAGAAATAAGGATCTTAAGTGAATTTTAAGGATCAGAAATTTTTATATTATCCTATAATGGTATAGGTTATATGGGATATGTATGTGTGAATATATACACAAACAACAGGCATGCCATAGATGGGATGGCTTAAGAGTACACTACTCATGGAACACCTAATTATCCAGACATTTTCTATTTCCCAGATATTTTCTAGAAATGAGAATTTAGTCAAATATTTTGTTATGCTTATGAACAGAATCTTAAAATGTTTCTTGTAGTATAAGGTGAGTCTTTCTTATGTTTTCTTGATCTTGGCAGTAGGTGCTTATTCTTCTGGTCATTTGGATATTCTTTTCAATTTGGAGAGACCTGGCTATGTGCAAGGCATTTTACTAGAAATTGGGATAAAAGAGATAATCCTGGAGTGCAAGGAGTCTGATGTCCAATGTGGGCAGAGCTACAAAGAGTAAATCCTCAGATTTCTATTCAGTCTTAGACTTCAGTTCTTACAACATAGCAATGATGATAAATATAGTAATCATAATAGTATCAGTTAACATTTTTAGAGCTGTTTCATCACTGGCATTATACTGAGACCATTATATGCATTATCCCACCCCACACTTATAGTCACCCATGGGGTAGGTTATTATTCCTTATGAGAACTTTAGTTTCAAGAAGTGTGCTGGCCAATATCGCATAGGTATAAGGTGCCAGAGAGCAGTTTTACCACAAGTATTTTATATTCCAAACCCTGACTCTAAACCGTCATATAATAGCAAGGGGGAATGAGAAGATAGGGAAAGTAATGATAATGATTCACATCTATACTTCTTATAATATTGCTGTAATATCATCTATATTATGATAGTTATTCAAAATAAAATAGGCTGTTTCATTTAAGGCAAAAACACAAATTGAAATGATTATATCAAAGAAGTTTTCCCTTGAGAAAGATGAATTTTTCTGTCAGCGCACATGAACTTCACTCTGGTCATCATAACCTACAAACATGACAGATACTGAGAATAAAGCATCATTTCACTTGTTGGCAAGGTAGAAATGAAATCTCTTGAGTGATTATAAAGCATACCCTTATATAGATTTCTCTTCTGTAAGCAGTAAAGAAAGTAGCAAAATGGGAAGCTCTGCTTTAAGACTTTCCTGAAGGGAACTTTTATTGGATGAGGCTGCAGTATCTTTAATGTGAATTACATTTTACCCCAAACTTAGAACAGGAAAAACACCTATTCCAAGCATCTTGTTTATTTGTGCAGTAATACGAAAGTCTGTTCCATGGGATGCAAAAGCACAGTGTGTGCCTTTCTGTGTGGAGCACTGGTTGCTGTCTATGGAGAGAATCCAAGAGTGTTTTTGAGAACTTACACAGGGTTCCTCAACCTCAGCATTACTGATACTTGGGATTAGACAATTCCTTTTTTTTTTTCTTCTTCTGGACCTATCCTGTGCACTGTAGGATGTTTCTCAGCATTCCTGGCCTCTACCAACTAGATGTCCCTCCCCTTCCCTCTATCTCAACCAGATGATAAGCTTATGTGTTGCCCCACGTTGAGGTCAGCTGAGTTACACTGATTTGTAGACTTGTCATAGAAGTCTCAAAGTCACTTCAAGCACATTCCTTGTGGCTTCTGTTTCTGACACTGATTTTGAATGTTCTGAAAAAGTCTGAAGGAAAAAAAAGCTGAAGTGCACAAATGAGAAGACTGCATTATTTGCATGAGAATTTTCTCATGATGAAATAGGAGATATACACTATAAGCCTCAGTGGCACAGACGAAGATGAGTTGGCTCTTTTACCATAAATTTATCCCTAAATGTTTGAAATTTAATCAGGGAGTTATTCTATTTACATAGAATTATCCATGAAGGCCATAATCAGGTACATATTTTAAATTAATTTACATGTTAGTACACTAAGACCTTATTGACTGACAACATCATATTTAAAATAATATGTAAGCCAAAGCAATTATTGTTTCCCAGGTAACCAGACACCAACTTTTACTCTTGTAAAAATATTGAGTAATCTCAAATTGAAAAATTGAAATTCTGTTTGCCTTTGGTTTTAACAGGTTTAGGTATCAATTTTAATGCTTTATCATTATTTATTAGAATTTCATATTAATCCATTTGGGGCTTTTAATGTGACCGTCATTTCAGATCCTGTTGAGTTTCAGCACATGATGTGTATTTCAAAGCTTTATTTGCCTCCTGAGAAGTCATTTCATTTTAAGTGGCTTTGGAGATGAAGTGGGGCAGCAGGGAAGCTGACCGTGCTCCATGAAATCCTTAGTACCCAGCAGCACTAGAAAGTCTTTTACAGATGGGGAAAAAAAGAAGTCATATTAAACACTTACTGTTCTTTGATTCTCACAAGAGTTTTCCTAAAAAAAAAAAAAGTATATTAGAATAGGTGGAGCACAGAGGGTTTTTAGGGTAGTCAAACTACTCTCTATGATGCTATCATGGTAGATACATGTCATTAAACATTTTTTCAAACCCACAGAATGTACCATGTCAAGTGAACCCTTATGTAAACTATAGACTTTGTGTGATAATGATGTGTAAAGGTAGGTTCATCAGTTGGAACAATTAACAACTGGATCATTCTGGTGGGGGTTGTTGATAGTGGGGGAGGTTATGTATTTGCGGGAGCAGTGGGGAGTATATGGGTAATCTCTGTACCTGCTGCTCAGTTTTGCTGTGAACCTAAAACTGATCTAAAAAATAAAGTCTATCTTAAAAAGTACATTAGTTCTTTCATTTCAGATAGTTCAGGCAGGATTTTAATAGGATAGATATCTTATCCTGGCTTATAATCATTGTAACCTCTGAAGACCTGTTTCTGGTAATCTATTTTATCTCTAATCTCTGTTACAGATAAAATAGACATTGCATCTGTATTTAAGAGGATATAATACTGAGGGCACAAATATACTCTTTTCAGGAAATACTGACTTTGTTAACAAAGACTTTTTTCTAAATTTTTAATTTTTTTTTTTTTAAGATTCTAATTAGCTTGACAGAGAGAAACTCAAGTGAGAGAGGGAATACAAGCAGGGAGAGTGGGAAAGGGAGAAGCAGGCTTCCCTCAGAGCAGGGAGCACGATGCAGGGCTCAATCCCAGGACCATGGGATCATGACCTGAGCTGAAGGCAGATGCTTAATGACTGAGCCACCCAGGTGCCCCAATAAAGACTTTTTGGATTAAATAATTCATAAATGATGTGCTTTTGGTCCAGAAGATCCAAACTACACATTTTAATCTAGTCTTTCCAATCTCAAAATTAAATTTATGTGGTAGGTAACTTGGCTTTTTATTTATCTTTTTCAGTATAATCTTTTGATTTAACTACAGGTAGAAGGTGAATTTCTTCAGGTTCTGAAGTTTCCATCAGAGATAACTGGGAGTTATTTCATTTTATACAGTATCTCCACTGATTTTGTCAATCACATTTGCTGTGGCCAAGCTTCATGCAAATGAAATTAACAAATGAAGGCTGTAATTATCAGACTTTATTGACTCTGTTTCAATCTTCAAAAGTAACTAAAATCAGGCATTGCGTGGCTCAGTCAGGTCATGATCTCAGGGTCCTGGGACTGAGCCCTACAACAGGCTCTATAATCAACAGGCAGTCTGCTTGGGATTCTCTCTCCCTCGCCCTCTGTCCCTCCTCTTCCCCCCACCCCACCCACTACCTTGCTCTCTCTCAAATAAATAAATAAATCTTTTTTTTTTTTTTTTAAAGTAACTAAAATCCTCCGACAAACTTTCTGAAAAGTCATATTCAAGCTTATTATGTATTTTGGAAAATCATGGTATTAGGCTTCCAATTCCATTTTAGCTGTGTCACTGAAATTTACATACCCATAGTTAACTGTTTATATTCTTTAACTTATTATTTCTGAGACTTTAGGAATTTCATTCATTGGTGTTTGAAATAGTTAATTATGTCATTATATGGTTAACGGCTGCAACAGTCTTCTGCTAATGATTTCTGTTGACATTCTATTTTTAACAGGACCTCATTCTTTAAAATTGAATTCATCATTGTCCTCCCCTCAAGGTAACTCTCTTTTCAACTATGTTTTGGCTGTAATGTCACTAGTTTGAAACCTCTGAAGCCTTATCTATTAATTGTCTTCGAGGGTTTTTTTTCTCCTTCATTATAAATACCCAATATTACTGAATCCTGCCAATTTTACATTCAAGTCCCTTTGAACAATTAAAACAACAACAGAACTATTCCTCCTCAGGACTTGTTCTAATTCAGGAACTCTTTCTATTGCCTTTTAATTAATCTCCCGATTTATATTCTTTCCCCAATTAGACTAACTGCATACTGTTGGCAGATGTATTTCTCTAAGTACCTACATTCATACTATCACTATGCTTCTAAAACCTTCAGTCATTCCCCATTATATACAAGATAAAATCTAAATCCTTTAGTATAACACTCAAAGTCTATTATAATCTGTCATTTGCTACCTTTTCACACACATTTCCCCACTGAACAGAACTAACATTTCATTACCACTAGGTGAATTTTTTTGCTATTTGTAAAACACATCATGCTGTCTATTTTCAATAGAAACTGACCTCTCATCTCAGACATTGCTTTTTTAATTCTTTTGAAAAATTGGCAAATATCATGATCTCTTAACTATTTCAGGTTACTAAATTTGTTGAACATTTTCTACATAGTGGAGTTGTGAAAATTTCAAAAGTAATTTATTATATGGTTTCCTCACAGGGTTTTTAATATAGTTGGGATAGCAAGGAAATACAGAATTAAGTGCTAAATAGTCTGCTTCAGTCTGTAAATTGTCAATAATTGAAACTGTATCTGGTATGTGTTTATGTATTATATGTGCTCCTTTTTGTTTGTTTTAATTACATTTTAGGCTCCTGAAAGGATAGGTGTTGACTTCTGTGTGTATAAATATGTACCTAATGTTAGATAGGTACTTGAGGAAAATATTTTGCATGAACTTACAGAGTTGGGAAGGAGGGTGTTCTTTTTTCTTGTCAAATAGCTTAGGCAAATCAGAAATTCTTGTCAGAAGCAAAGCCTTAGAGCATGGTTAGAAACTACAAGTAGCTGTGGAAACCAGGCAGGTCAGGTAAAGGAATGAGTTGGGCAGTTGGAGGGGTAATGGTTGGATCTAACTGGAGATCTCTTGCTTTTTCCAAAAGAGGCAGCAGCTGCTCAGCAGTGCCTATTGGTGCCACATGGGGTTTCAAGTCTATTGTTGCCTGATCTAAATTTTCAGGACAAGATGGGAGTTTAAATTTTTATGTGTAATAACCAGTAATTTCCCCCCTAGAATCTGAGAGGAAAAATTCTGTACCCATGCAGGTTGAATTTGTCCTTCAGTCTACACTACTAGTTTGTAATCTTGGCCCTAGATAGATTTTGGTTGTCGATGTAACATTATAGTAGAAGTCTCTCATGTGATATAATCAGTGTTGGTAGCTGGTCAACTAGTTAGGAAAGTCAGTTGATGTGGCAAATCCACACAGATGATTGACCTATATTATGAAATTCTCTGAATAATATAAGATGATGCATGGGTCAAGCATGTTATGTTAACTTAGAACATATGAATTAAGTTCCTTCACCAGCCTTTTCAGATTGGAGCGAGGGCTTTAAAGTTTCTGGATATAGATTTAGTGACTGGATTGCTGGGTTCTTTTTCTTATGTAGACCACACACATTGTCATTCATTCCCAGTTTCTATTTTCTTAAAGCAGAGGGAGAAGTGTATACACTTGCCAGGCAGCCTGAGTACAGAATTCTGAATTTCTGTGACTTTCTTCCAACTTGTGCATTGCCTTGTCCTAAAATGAGACTATATTATTTTTAGTGACTCACCTTTAACTAAAGCATTAACCAAAATATTTAAATGTATTTTCTTAGAAGCAATTTTATTTTCATACCCCTGTTTCATCAATTTAGATAGTATTTAGTTAATCTATATAATTACAATGTAAAATAAAACTAGCATAAACAAGTTTGGGAACAAATAAAATTGACTCCTGGCAGGTATTTAGTTCAGCAAATGGGAGCATGAGTGCATAGGATTATAAAGATTACCCTTCTGTCACAAAATTCAGCATGTTGTGAACAGAAATTGGTACATTTCAAGAGAAGACTGGAGAGCATGGATTAACCCAGTCACTTAATAAGTGAAGGTAGTTAAGTGAATGGCACGGTATAGCGTTATAGTTCATTGTGCTGATCTGTGGTATTGTTCAACAGTGTCAAATGTGGAGGGCGGCACAGCATCACCTACTATCTGTGAATCCCAGGGTAACACTCCAGAGGTGACATACATAAGGCTTTAATATGCTTTTGGTGACCCTCGTAGGGAGGAGGGCCAAGGAATAATTTTAATCCTATGTACAATATATGTGCTTCTGAGGAGGTTGTTTTGAGTAGAAATAATTTTTCTGTTAGGAGAACTAAAATATTTTAGTACAGTCTTGCTTTTTGCAAGTATTCAGCACCATGATTTAGAGAGAGATTATGTGATATTATGAGAGCAAGAGAAGAGAATATTTCAAAGTTCAAGTTGCTTCTTTAAGAAAAAAAAAATTTTTTTTATCTCATAAGTGCCATTCCACTTTTTTTTTCTCTTCTAGAGAGCAATTATTTAGGCACACAAAAACGTTGTTCATGGGGACCTGGATGACAAAGTTGGTTAAGCCTCTGACTCTTGATTTCAGCTCAGGTCATGATCTCAGTCAGGAGAGGGAGCCATGTGTTGGGCTCCACACTCAGCAGGGAGTCTACTTGAGGTTCTCTCTCTCTCTCCCCCTGTCCCTCCCCCATTCTCTTTCTCTCTCTTTCTCAAATAAATAAATAAAATCTTTAAAAAAAAGTCATTCAAATTCAGATTAGAATTCAGATTTTATTGGTTCTTGTAAAGCAGTTCATATTGTTTGCAGAGGTCTAAAAATATTCTATGAACTTCTTTCCTCCATGCTCATTATTTTATTTGTTTACTTATTTATATTAGTTTTTATTGAACTATAATTAACATACAGTATTATATTAGCTTATATATTATATTATTATTTTATTATATTATATTAGCTTATATATTATATAGCATAATGATTCGACAATTCCATATATTAATCAGTTTTCATGATGAGAAGTGTAGTCACCATCTATTACAGAACAGTGTTATTAAAATCTTATTGACTATGTTCCTTATGCTATAATTTTCATCTTCACGACTTATTTTTAACTGGAAGTTTGCACCTCTTAATCCCCTTTTTCTATTTCATATACCCCCCCAACTTCCCTTGCTAGAGGATGTATTAGCTGTCCAGTTTTCCTAGCACCATTTATTGAAAAGACTGTCTTTTCCTTGTTGTATATTCTTTTTTTATTTTTTAAATTTATTTATTTTATTTTTTAAATTATTTTTTTTATTATGTTATGTTAGTCATCACGTAGTACAACATTAGTTTTTGATGTAGTGTTCCATGGTTCATTGTTGGCATATAATGCCCAGTGCTCCATGCCATATGTGCCCCTCCTTAATATCTATCACCAGGCTCACCCATCCCCCCATGCCCCTCTCTTCTAAAACCCTCAGTTTGTTTCCCAGAGTTCATAGTCTCTCATGGTTCATCTCCCACTCCAATTTCCTCCCCTTCATGTTCTAATGTCCTCCATGCCATGCTATTCCTTATGTTTGAAAAATAAATGAGACCATATGATAATTGACTTTCTCTGCTTGACAGTTACCTCCAGTCCCATCCATGTTGATGCAAAAGTTGGGTACTCATCCTTTCTAATGGCTAAGTAATATTCCATTGTATATATGGACATCTTCTTTATCCATTCATCTATTGAAGGGCACCTCGGCTCTTTCCACAGTTTGGCTATTGTGAACATTGCTGCTGTGAACATTGGGGTGCATATGGCACTTCTTTTCACTATGTCTATATCTCTGGGGTAAATACCCAGTAGTGCAATTGTTGGGTCATAGGGTAGCCCTATTTTTAATTTTTTGAGGAACCTTCGCACTGTTTTCCAAAGTGGATACTCTAAATTGCATTTCCACCAACAGTGTAAGAGGGTTCCCCTCTCTCCACATCCTCTGCAACATTTGTTGTTTCTTGCCTTGTCAATCTTTGCCATTCGAACTGGTATAAGATGATATCTCAATGTTGTTTTGATTTGAATTTCCCTGATGGCTAATGATGATGAACATTTTTTCATGTATCTCTTAGCCCTTTGTATGTCTTCTTTGGCAAATTGTCTGTTTTCTGCCCATTTTTTGACTTGATTATTTGGTTTTTGGGTGTTGAGTTTGAGAAGTTCTTTATAGATCTTGGATATCAGCCCTTTGTCTGTTCTGTCATTTGCAAATATCTTCTCCCATTCTGTGGTTTGCCTCTTGCCTTTTTTGTCATAGATTAGTTGGCTTTTTAAGCATGGGTTTATTCTGTGTGTTTTATTCCATTCAACTGATCTAAGTCTATTTTTGTGCCAGTACTGTACTATTTGATTACTACTATACTTTGTAGTATAACTTAAAATCTGAAATTATGATACCTCTGGTTTTGTTCTTCTTTCTCAAGATTGCTTTGACTATTTGGGGTCTTTTGTGGTTCCCATGCTCATTATTTTTAACCTGTTGTTAATGATCGTTATTCTGCATACATTGAACTGACTACATTAAATCTTTGAGGCATTATTTAGGTTCATGGATATTAAATATATCTCCTTTTTTTTTAAAAGATTTTATTCATTTATTTGACAGACAGAGATCACAAGTAGGCAGAGAGGCAGGCAGAGAGAGAGAGGAAGGGAAGCAGGCTTCCTGTCGAGTAGAGAGCCTGATGCGGGGCTCGATCCCAGAACCCTGGGATCATGACCTGAGCCGAAGGCAGAGGCTTTAACCCACTGAGCCACCCAGGTGCCCTGAATATATTTCCTTTTAAAATAAGGAATATATTTGGACAGCAGAATGGCAAAAAGGTCAATGTTTAACTAAATAATTAGTTGTTCAAAACTAATTGTGGCAAACTGGCTTTCCCTACTAGTTTAATAATTTCTAAGAGCAATTATATATGATTATAGTAGGCATTTTAAATTTCACCCACCAGCAAGCATTTACAAAGCATCTGCTAAATGAGGCATCTGTCCTAAGGGACTGTGCAATGTTTCTCCAAATGGTTTACAAAGCTTCTGTAGGAGTTTGGTTACCTTCCAGCTTCTGGCCTCCATTCCAGATCCATGGATTGGATCTTTAACTGAGATGTTTACCAAACCTTGATGGTGAACCAGTATTTATGACACTTGCAATTCATAGGGAAATTAGAAATTATCTCCCCCCTAAAGTAAGCATAAAGTCGTGGTTAAAATCTAGCAGAGAAAGTAATCTTTTGCTAAGGTAAGAGGTCGCCCTTAAGTTTTTGCTACCTTAGCCTTTCTGCCTGTTGAATTCTGGAAATTTATTCTAGTCATACTCTGAAATCACTACTAATCAAATAGAATAGACCTGGAGTATAGTTAAGCAGGGTGATGGTGACATGGTGTTTAGAAACAAAAAAGACTCAGCCAAGGATGTGCTCATGGCCAAGAGAAGCAGGTATGATCCTTTGGTGCAGGGAACTAGTAAGGCAGAATCCATAGTTGTGTATTTTTCTGATATATCCCTTGTGGGGCATGGAGAGTCCTAGACCCACAGACATTGTTTATTGCCAGTAAGAGATTCAGAAACTTACATATAAATCCTACTTCTGACTGGCCAGCAATCTAAGAGTTGGGTTACCACACAGCCTGCCTTGAATCTCAAGATCTGATTTTTTTTTTTTTTTTACTTTCAGGGCCTATAAGTCAGCATCCATCTGCATGCTGGGGGACAGTTAGAAGCTTAATTTTATTGATAGTTCATTATAAAGAGTTTGTGGGCTGTGTAAAAGCCATCAATGAAACAACAGCATAAAAGAATATTTTTTTCTGTTTATTGTATTTTGCTTCAAGAAGAGATTCATTCTCTTTTTCATAGTGTAAGTACCATTTTGGAATTGATTAAAGTCTATTAAAACACTTCGGGTATCTGATATTTAAACATCAGAATGATTTTTTAATTCTTTATTAGATGAATGTAATAGATAAGACTTGTGACTCTTCTTAAACTTTTATTTGCTCTGAGTGTCATGAAGTACTAGAAGACATAATATTCTAATTTATACCCATGTTCACTTTGAAGGATACATATAATTCTCTTTTTAGTGAGTTGCATTTTGTTTCTTTTCACCTTTTGAAAATGTCATCTGCAAACTTTTAAAATTAAAGACCTCATGACTGATAAGCTGTCTCACACAAGGTAGCAGAGGTGAAGATTCAGACCACCTGCTAGGTACCAAGAAAGTCTATATGGAGTCATACCCTGGAGATCATAAAGAAAACAAAAGTGTGAATGCTATTTTCTTGAAATGTTTTTACAACAATTTTCTCTGAAAAAAGAACAAAGAAAAGACTAGCTTCATAGGGCTACTTAAGTCATGAATTGGTTCCCACACGGACAACTTTGTCTCACTGGTCAACTGTCAGGGATAGCTCTTTCTAACTGACCTTCATCTTGTCCTGGGTCACTTTTCAGGTCTCTATCTTTTCTGCTCTTCCCTTATGTAACTCCACAAAAAAGAATACATTGTGGATTTTTGAGAAGTATCATCTCAAGTTTTTTAAGCATGGATTAATAAAACCTGCATCATTATTCCATCTAATCCAGGGATTTTTAATTAATCTAGGGATTTTAAAATTTCCTGAAATTTGTTAATCCTTCAGGGTATTGACCTCTTTGGCCTTAGGTTAAACTTAATCTGGTCTTAATTTTAGTTCTATGGTCAAATTTATGATGTTTTATGTTGATCATATTTGTGTGTCAGGATAGGACATTTTCATTATTTTCTTGACTCATTTAAAAATTTTAAAGTATAAAGATTTAAAAAAAAAGAGGAATGGAGATTTTGAAAATGCACTGTGGTATCTCTGCAGTCTGGAAGTTGCCTTATCCCAGATTATTTTATTTTTCCACCCATATTTTTTTCCTTATTCTTTAATTAAGAGGTATGCTTATTTTCATTAAATACTTGAAAATAAAGAATTTTCCTACTGATAAAAATTAAGTTCTTCTGGTTTAGTACAAATTTAGTGCCAGTATTCTTCAAGCAGGAAGCTGTTTGTGCACCTACAGTATATGTGACATTATAGAGAATCAGGAGTGTTATTCCTCAGAAAAGGGATATCTTAGGAGAAAATGCATACTGTTTCTAGAATCTAATTTCATGCCTTATATAACCTACAGATATGTGGTTTCTAAAGTTTCATTTGTACCTAGAAATTTGTTACTTACATTTTTTTAAAAGATTTTATTTATTTATTTGACAGAGATCACAAGTAGGCAGAGAGGCAGGCAGAGAGAGAGGAGGAAGCAGGCTCCCTGCTGAGCAGAGATTCCCAATGCGGGGCTTGATCCCAGGACCCTGAGATCATGACCTGAACCGAAGGCAGAGGCTTTAATCCACTGAGCCACCCAGGTGCCCCGTTACTTACATTTTTAATAGGTAATAATCCCAGATTTTACCACTTTTCAACCTGGTATAAATTCATACTCCAAATCAAGAAACAGTGGCTATGTTTTATCCACTAAATGGTTACTTTGGTTTTTAGTTTTAGTTTTTAAGTTCCTGACTTAAAATGTAAATAATAAGTAAAAAGTTTTTTTTTTAACAATGAACCAAAATAGTGACAATTTTTTTTTTTCTTACTAGGAAGTTGTCTGGGAAACAACTTAAATACATTTTGAAACTACTTTGCTTTCTATATTACCATTTTACCATGTATACCACATATCATATATATCATAAAGTCCAAAAGACAATATTCATGATATACTTTCACAGTGATGCATATTTAAAATAGAGAACATCTACAAAAGATGTGGTATATATACACAATGGAATACTATGCAGCCATCAAAAGAAATGAAATCTTGCCATTTGCGACAACATGGATGGAACTAGAGGGTATTATGCTTAGCAAAATAAGTCAACTGGAGAAAGACAACTATCATATGATCTCCCTGATATGAGGAAGTGGAGATGCAATGGGGGTGGGGGTTAAGGGGATAGGAAAAGAATAAATGAAACAAGATGGGATTGGGAGGGAGACAAACCAAAAGAGACCCTTAATGTCATAAAACAAACTGAGGGGGGCGGGGGGGTGTCGGGAAAGGGTGGTGGGGTTACATTATATGTTTATAAAAAAATAAAAAATAAGTAAATAATCAAAAAAATCCTACAGCAAACATCATAGTGGTGACAAATTGAACACCTTCCCTCTAAGATCAGTAGCAAGGCAAAAATTTCCCCTCCTACCACTCTTACTCAGCATTGTACCAGAAGCCCTAGCAATGCAATAACATAAGAAAAGGAAATGAAAGGTATACAAATTTGTAAGGAAGAAATAAAATTGTATTTGTTTGCAGATGACATGATTGTCTAAGTAGAAAATCTGAAAGAATCAAGGACAAAAGCTCATGAACTAATAACCAATTATAACAATGTCACAGGATATACAAGGTTAATATACAAAGTCAGTATATGTCTTTCATACCAGCAATGAACAAATGGAGTTTGAAACTGAAAACACCATACCATTATTAAAACACACACATTCACATACACACACCCATACACTCATACATACAACAAACTAAATACGTATAAATCTAGGTACAAAATCTACATGTGGGAAATTACAAAACTGATGAAAGAAATCAAAGAAGACCTAATATATGAAAGAATAGTTCTGTGTTCAAGGATTGAAAGACTCAATACTGTCAAGTTTATATGGGGGAAAAACCCCGAAAGAGCCGAAATACTGGGAAAGAAGAATAAAGTTGGAGTGCTACTACCTGACTTGAAGACTTTTTATAAAGCTATAACATTCAAGACAACATGGTTTTTGTGAAAGAACAGACATAGATTACTGAGAGAAAAAAGAAAGCCCAGAAACAGATCTCTACACATATAACTAATGTTTTACAGAGGAGCTAAGGAGCTAGTCTTTTCAACAAGCTGTTCAGGAACAATTGGAGTTCTGTACACAGAAAAATTAAATCTAGATATAGACCTTATACATTTTACCAAAATCAAGTTAAAACGGATCATACACATAAATGTAAAATGCAAAATTATAGAAGTTCTGGAAGAAAACATAGAGAAAAATCTAGATAACTTCGGGTTTGATGAATAGTTTCTAGATGCAAAAGCACAATACAGGAAAGAAGAAACTGACTTTATTAAAATTAAAAAAAAAAAGTTGGTTCTGAAAAGACACTGTTAAGAGAATGAAAAGACAAGGTATAAATTGCAAGAAAATATTTGCAAAACACACGTTTGATGAAGGACTTTTATCCAAAATGCTCAAGGAACTTTTAAAACTGAACAATAAGAAAACAACTCAATTAAAATATGGGCAACAGATCTGGAAATCTCAACATAGGAATACAGATGACAAATGATCCTATGAAAAGATTTTCAAAATCATTTGTCATTAAGGAATTGCAAGTTAAAAAAAAAAAACCAAAAGATACCACTTCACATCTATTAAAATGACTAAGATCCCAAAAACAAATACCTTATTGACACAAATGAACAAAACCTTTGTAAGAAAATTTTTTTAAAGTAAAAAGAAAACAGTTTTATTCAAGCCCAAGTTAGGACAGCTACCTGGGATACATAATCTTTAAATGAAGAGAATGCTCTGGGGAAGGAACATTTGGTGCTGGGTTATATACTTTTTTTTTTAACATCAAAAGTTATAAATTATTAGACAAGAGACATTTCAGAAAGTTACAGAGCTTATCTTAAGCTTTTAGTACATGCAAAGCTGTATGGTCTTTTTTTTTTTTTAAAGATTTTATTTATTTATTTGTCAGAGAGAGTGAGCACAGGCAGACAGAATGGCAGGCAGAGGGAGAGGGAGAAGGAGGCTCCTCGCTGAGCAAGGAGACCGATGCGGAACTCGATTCCAGGAAGCTGGGATCATGACTTGAGCTGAAGGCAGCTGCTTAACCAACTGAGCCACCCAGGTGTCCCTAGCTGTATGGTCTTAATCTTATGGGAACCAGGGAGGTTCCCTGTCCCCTCCAATTTTATCTTTATGTTTGGAATACTGACTTTTAAGTTATTTATAAATGAAGCAGATGCACAGTGTGTGCTCAGGGCAGAAACTGGGCACATGCTTTGAGGGTTTGCTGACTCTGATATATGTTCAAGTATGGCATCCCTGAGAGTCCATGAGCAAGGCCCACAAACATTGAAAGTTGAATAGTTTCTCTATTTTATTAACCCAAAGTATACAAGGATGCATGCAGAGCAATAGGACTCTCACTCAGTGCTGGTAGGAATGCAAAATGAAGCAGCCAGTTTGGAAGACAGTTTGGCAGCCTCTTAAAAGGCTCATGGTCTTATCATATGATCGAGCAATTACCCTTCTAGATATGTATCCAACTGACTTAAAACTTATGTTACACAAAACTTGCATGCAGATGTTTATAGCAGCTTTATTTATAATTGCCCCCAACTGGAAGCACCTATTGTCTTTTAATAGGTGACATGATAAATTGTGTTATATCCAAACAATGGAATAATATTCAGCAATAAAAAGATACAAGCCAAAAAAGACATGGGAGAAACCAAGATGCATATTGCCAAATGAAACACAATTAGTCTGAAAAGGCTACACAGTATATGATTCCAACTAAATGACATTCTGGGAAAGGCAAAATTATAGACAGAGTAAGAAAAAAAAAAGAAATCAGTGGTTGTCAGAGTCAGATGATGGGAAAAAGGATGAATAGGTGAATCACATGGGACTTCAAGGTAGCAAGACAATTCTGTATGCTATGTAATGGATACATGACATTATCATGACATTATGCATTTGTCAAAATGGCACAAAACAGAGTAAACCCTTATGTAAACCAAAGTCTTTAGTTGATAATAATGTATCAGTATTGGCATATCAATTGTAACAAATGTAGTTCACTAATGTATGAGGTTAATAATCAGGAAACGGTGGGATACTGGTAGAGAGAGTATATGGGAGTATTTTCTACCATTTTTTTTTCTGTTAACCTAGAACTACTCTATAAAGCAAAATAAAACGAAACACAACCCCACAAAATAAAAACAAACAAAACCCCAAAACACAAACAAAAAAATGCTTTATGTTCCATTTATCTAGATTCAATATTTTTTTTTTTATATTTTTCAAATTCTTTTACTCACCTACCTCTGCTAAAACACAAGTTGGGAGGGTTTTTAAGAGCTGGGTTGGGCTAGTGGAAAAGTATAGAGAATGTTAGGAGAGTGGTTCATTAGAGGGGATGTTTTGGACACATTACTATTCTCAAATTTGCAAATGTTTTTCTCTGTGAATAGGCTATCTTTGTTTGCTAATTGGTACCAAGGGAGGTTAGGGAGAGCCTGGGAGACAGAAAAGCTAAATTTCTTGATGATTACATTTCAAAGGGATAGCCCCTGTGTCCTTGAGAAAGACATTCCTGGGTTGTACAACTGGCAGGAGGCTTTTAAAAAGGTATACATCTCAAGAGGATAGAGAAAGAAATTATAATGACATATTTTCTAAAATAAATGCTGTAAGAAAAGAGAGGTAGGGTCCTAGTGACAGGGAAAAGTCTGTCTAAATGTTAGTCAAGCCAAGAGAAATGGTACAGCCATCTTTTTTTTTTTTTTTTTAAGATTTTATTTATTTATTTGACACAAAGAGAGAGATCACAAGCAGGCAGGCAGAGAGAGAGGAGGAAGCAGGTTCCTGGCTGAGCAGAGAGCCCAATGTGGAGCTTGATCCCAGGACCCTGAGATCATGACCTGAGCCGAAGGCAGAGGTTTAACACACTGAGCCACCCCCGGTAAAGCCATCTTGATCATTATCATCTCTTGCTCCTCTTTTTCCAGAAATGTGATGAATAAGGAACTGAAGTTCCATTTGTGAGTCCCATTCTTTTACTTGCTAAGATTTTTACCCTAATTTATGGATGGTCTTTTTCATTAGAGAATATTTCCACTTCAAGACAAAAAAATGCCGAACTGTAAAAGCATGAAGCTGGATGAGACCTATAGAGTTCTCAAAAATGCATTGAAACTATGTTGTCCCAAACCCCTAATTTGTAATTTAAAACAAAATCAGAGTAAACCTGCAAAATTTATAAGAAATTCTATCAGTGTTTTCATTTTTCACATGATTTCTGTTTCAATGTTATTTCTAAACTCCTAAATTTCAAATTGATATAAACAGTTGATGTTGGTCCTTCTGGTTAGCTGGAGCTTCAAGGTTTGCCGCCTGTTGGGTGGTCTACACTGAAGAACTGGTCTGTTCAGGGCTCGTGGCCCAGCTACTTTAGATTAGCCTCTTACTGTGGTTATAGAGGATCATTCATTTTAAATCCTGTATTTTATCTCCTGCTATTCATACCAAAATCATTGGTATGATGTTATCTCTTTTTCCTGAAAAGAAACTTAGGGTTTGAGTCATGTGTATATTTCCCCCCTATTTTCTTTTTTGGGTTGCATACAAGGAAAGCATTATCATTCAAATGTTCTTTTAATCATCCAGTCTATAACATTACCAGCAATCAGAACAGATTTGTAATTCCTGAGCCATGTGCAAAGAAGAGATATCTTGCTTCACTGAGAAAATAGACAATTTTGTGAAATATTGGCCATTTATCTGTCAAAGTGGACCATTATACATTGAACCACTGTAAGAAGCCACTATGCGCCTTCAATTCTTTTCATTTATGCCTTAATGGAAGGTTTTTTTTTTTTATTTTTTATCTGGTATAAGGCTGATCCAAATTCACCTATATTTTAATCCACTTTTGACAAAACTAGGTATACGAAAATATTAAGAGAATACAATTAAAAGAATAAAATTAGAATGCATAGTCAGGCTAAATGTATTTTTTTAATTAAAAAAATATCGATCATTGAGAAAACAATGAAGGAGAAGGGAATGGGAAATAGTGTGGATTATCTTATTCTCTACTGTGCTTCTACTTCATATGCTGGGTTGCTTCTGCAGCAGACACGAAGTCTGTCCTATTATCTACATTTAAGATCCATTATTCTCTGTAGACATTCAAAATGCTGGAGATTTTTCATGATATGTTGAAATAACTCATTGACAGATGACTTGCTTTTTAATTCTTGTTCTATAGTGTACAACGTATAAATTATGTGACCTTGGATAAGTCATTAAATCTTTCAGAGCTCTGATTTCCTCATTTGAAAAATGAGAACAATAAAAATATTCTTGTTTCCTATGTTATAAAGTTGTAATAAGCAACAAATAACTTAATGTATGTGAAAGCCTATGGCAAACTGAAAAGCACCATGAAGGATTATTATTTGTGCTTCAGTGCATGCATTGAACATGGTCTGTGTAATCTGTATTTTCAGAAACTAACCCTCCATCATGTTGACATTTGCTAATTTTAAATCATACTGCAAATGAATGGTTCAGATTGCAACACCTGCTATCATCATTTTTTAAGAAAATGACTATCATTTGATTTACAAGAACATTTTATCTTAATAAGTTCAGTTCAGCATTTATTAGCATGTATTAGCCTGAAATTCCCTTAATAGAAAATCATGTCTAATTCTTTCTTAGATATCAGAGCAGTAACCATATTATTGTTGAACACTATATTCAGTAGGAATTGCTGGCCTCAATAATTCCCATCATTTTCTCAGGAGTACTTTAAAAATTATAAGGTTTAAAAATAAATAAAAAGGAAAAGACTATAGTGTGGCTCAAGAGAATATAAACCCTTGGACATCTTATTATGTAATCTCTCTGTATTATATAAGTAAGATAACTGCATTTTCCACAATAATCTTATTTTAAACCATTTTTCCCATTTTATGTTTTAAAAAACAGTATAAGAAGCAACATTATGGCATATCTTCTAAAAAATGAACACAAAGACTTGTGATTCTGGAACATAAAGTAATTGTCATCTTTTAAAAAGTTGTATTTGTTGAATTAGGTATTACCAACAAACAAACAAAAAGGTTGTGAAGACATCACAGAGCTCATACCCACTCTCATGCAGTGATTCTTCATGAAGTATGGCATCACAGATCTTAGGAGGGAGGGAAAAGCAAGGAATGTTTGGCTATTTACCTGATAATGTAATCAGATGGTAAGGTATAGGTGTGGTAACAAGTGTACAGTACTGTGTGATTCTTGATTAAAATAAGGAATGTGATTTAAAATTCTACACTTGTTTAGATCAAGTAAGCATTATGTATGGGGATGACTCCTGAATGGACATGATTTGAAAAGAGAGAAGAGAAGATAAGGAAATTGCACAGTGGAAGAACTATGTAAGCATACTTGGTATCAGAAAGGACAGAGATTTAGGAAGTCCCATTTTTTTTTTTTTTTTTTTTTTTTTAGGAAGTCCCATTCTTTAAAGATGGTTTTGAGACTTGTTGCCAACCAGACTTTATGGTTTTATATATCCAATATTTGTGACTGCGTTAAATGGAGAATATTTCAAGAGCCATTGGAAAAATTCATTATCATTGCTGTCCTTAACTGTTGCTAAACGTAACCTACTCCCTTTTCTTATTTAAATCTTAAGATCCATCTAGCAGTTCATTTTTTAGCATTCATACTTCATAATGAATATTATTGTTTTCACATGAACATTTGCTTCAGTCCACCTTGAAACACCTTACCCTGTGTGTTTTGAAGTTGTATTTTTTTCTGAGTGGGACATCTTAGAAACTGTGAATAGCTTCTGAAGTGTGGTCTTGAAATAATACTCTAAATTTTAGGTTCTTTTGTTTCTTCTAAATATGTTTCTTTATGGAATGGTTCTTGAAATTAATTTCTTTCTTAACATTGTTTAGCATTTTCAATAGTAGAATTGCTTAGATTATATCATAATCTTAAAATCCCTTTAAGTGGTATCAATAAATAAACTCCAGGCCTTTTTCCCTTTTGTAAAGAATCTTCATGTGTCTTTCACAACATGGCTATATCTACCCAATCAATACACATATTTTGTAAACAACATGAGGACAGGGTATGTGGAAATGTGTGTATATTGTCTTTGCTGGTACCTTCACCATATACTGGAATTCTGTGAGTGGTCCAGGCATGCAAAAGGAAACTTTCAAAATCACATTTCCACTGTAAACTTTTAAGAACATCCTGAAATATAGTACTTTGTGGGTGCATGTAGTTCAAGGATAAATAGAGGAGTAATTTGCCATTTGTACCAAATTAAATCAGACTTTCAGTTCAATCAAAACAGCTTGCAGCTGGATGCAATAATTTGATTTCCTGACACTCAGAGAAAAATTGAAGCCCTCCAAAAGGCCCCTGCTGATCTTCAACATGAAATACAGTTTGTTGGCAATTTCACTCAACCTCTGAATGCCTTCACATTTAATAAGCTAAAAAAAATGCAAATAAAGCATAAGGTTAGCTGGAGATGACTCTCAGGTAGTGTTTTATTACAACTAAATGAAACACACAGCACAATGCCTCTAAAGGATCATGCTCTTGTTCTTTCTCAAAGCAGCTATTTTGTTAAATATGCCATTAGATGAATCTCTGTATTAGTGTCCTGGGAGTACTGTTTTGACATTGGATGTGTGTTAAAACACACACACAAAAAGGCTTCAAAGAACAAATGCTAGAATTCTGTATGAATAACTTGCTATTTTCTTAGGAAGGTAATGAGACAGATAAAGGTAAATCTTCAAGTATCCATTAACTGTTGATTATTCAAGATAGTGAGGACCCAAACTTACAGATCTATGCAGTCCTGGCAGATTAGTTCAATTTATAACAATTTGCTTTTATCTTGGGTTTTTACTGTAAACTGATAAATGTGGGTCTTTCAACATGTTGGACTTTTTTATTTGCCCCAGAATTGAAAATTGCTGGATTAAGGACAAAGGAGCACAAAGTGATATATTTTCTAAAGAAAGCTTCTTGTATTTAAAATGTGAAACTCCCTCTAAGCTGTGTATACAGCTTAAAATGGGTCCTGCTTTCTTTATCACAAGTCTCCTGCTCTTCTTAATAAGCACACAATTTAGGGAGGGGCAGAGGGTCAAAGAAGGACACTGTTCAGATTATGAGTTTTTAGCATAGGGGGATGCTGGGATTTTCTTCTCCCTTCCTTTTGGCTGGTCCCTTTCCCATTCAACATCACAGCAGTAAACAGATGGTGCACTCAAATAAGGCAATCGAGGAGAGATTAATGAAGGCACAATTTGCAAAGGTGTGAACAGAATCAAGGAGAGCCAGTGGGGCATAGTGAAGCATCCTAGCCATGACCATAGTGGGAACCTTTAGTCACCACTACCCCCAGGAGCAAGGAGAACAAATGGTTAGTAGAACCTGGAGTATAGCTGAAGAGGACAGCAACCTGCCAGGACCTGTGGTCTTCTGAAGAAGGACACAGTCACTGGTAATCTGGAGCTCAGCAAGGAGGGGTGTCAAGGAAACAAATACCTCAGTATCTTTCTCCAACCTTTGATCTCCTACCAGTGTCACCCTTGGCTTAACCCAGCCAGAAGCTAGCGAACAAAAGAGCTCCACTCAAGCATTATATAAAAATCAGAGTTCTGAAGTCCCAGAGCAGAGAAGCTGGCAGTGGATCTGGAGGGACAAACAGATTATCTTGCACACCAAAATAAGAGGCACTCCAGGAGAATCATTCATGAGGATTGGAAGGATCTAGAAGGAAGGGATCCTGAGATCTCATTCCCTGACTGGGATCTTAGCTACTTTGCTGGTGGAAGAATAATGAAAAGGGTGATCCAGCCCTTGGCACCCCCCTCCAAATCCTTTGGGCTTAACCCAGGATAATGCTGGAGAGGGAGAGAAGATGAAAATTAAATCAAATATAATGTTGATATAATATTGAAGTGTTAAACTGTAATTAATTGTGTTGGAGCTTTTACTAACTAAAAGTGAATGAGAAGCTTTAGGACTTATTTAGGATGCCATTAAGGGGGATGAAAAAATGGTGGTTCAGCAGAGCATGGTTAATGACTGTAAACAAGCAAAATCATTACACATTTGTAATTCACTGAGTTAAGACTCTTCAGTAAACTGGTTACAGGGGAAAACTTGGGAGTGATAGTGCAAGTGTACAACTTATAGGACAAGTGACAATTTATGAGCTTCCGATCTAATCATGGCAACACTCTAAAGGTAAATAGCATATTTTTGATTCTGATTTGTTGTTGTTTTTTAAAATTTTATTTATTTATATGAGAGAGAATGAGAGAGAGAGAGAGAGAGACCATGAGAGGGGAGAGGGTCAGAGGGAGAAGCAGACTCTCTGCTGAGTAGGGAGCCTGATGCTGAGTTCAATCCAGGGACTCCAGGATCACAACGTGAGCTGAAAGCAGTCACCCAACCAACTGAGCCACCCAGGCACCCTTGATTCTGATGTGTTAACTGAAGGACTAGGACCAACACCTCTTTGCCTAAAATGCTATAATGAAATTTTTATTCCTAAATTAAGAATACTTCCTCCTAAGAATTCCTAAGTCAAATTACCCTTGGGTGTATTCTTATTAAAACCTATAATTTTTCATTGTGGCATCAAAGAACTTTATACTACTTTAAATATTTTTGTTTTGGCATGTAATGTCTCATGGTAATGTATGTTTTTGTTTTTAAGCAATAACAAACTGGTGACCATGTAGTGGAAGAACTAAGCGGCCCTGTATTCCCCTTCAGAGGCTTGTCAGTATCCTTAAAGGGCCTCTCTCTGATACCAGGTAAGCTCTTTGGAGTTGGCAGAGTACTCATTGGATGTGATAGTTAATAGTTTTGCTCACTGACTCCTATCTCCTAGACACCAGAAAGACTGAACTTCCTGACCTCTGTGGCCCAACTAGTTTGGGCCAATAAATTATCTGGGGTGGTATTTATACTTTCCAGACCAAAGCACCTACTCTTGATAGTTTGAAGTTGTTATTTCCACATACTTTAGTCTCTTCCGACTAATATATGAGGGGGGGGAGGGTGTTTGGGCCTTGGGAGTCAAGAAGTATATATTTCTGTCTCAGAGATCTGTGTATACAGCTACCCGATATGCAGGTATCTGAAATCATATACTGTCTTAACATCGCCTGAGCCTCTCATCCTGATTGGGAGCTGTGTCCCTAGATGGACTCACGCACAAAAACACCTTAACACTTTCAGAGAGAAAACAGTCTTAGAATTCTTTTTTTTTTTTTTTTTTTTTTGTCCACCTGGGCTGCCAGGGAACCTGTCATTTGGCTATTGGCTAAACAATAGAATTTTTTATACCATGTCCTGCCTCTTAAATAGATGAAAACTGAATTGATCCAGTTCCCCTTGTGGTAGGGTTCTATAAAGTCCCCCCCCTTTTTTTTTTTAAGATTTTTATTTATTTATTCATTAGAGAGAGAGCTCAGGCAGACAGAGTGATAGGCAGAGGAAGAGGGAGAAGCAGGCTCCCTGCCGAGCAAGGAGCCCGATGTGGGACTCGATCCCAGGATTCTGGGATCATGACCTGAGCCGAAGGCAGCCGCTTAACCAACTAAGCCACCCAGGCATCCCTAAAGTCCCATTTTTTTCTTGGATCTTTCTCAATGCGGTTTTTAGTATGAAAGCAAAGGTGAAGCTGTCTGGTGTCAGGATTGTTTCCAGAGAACTCATTAAGCACCTCTGCCTCTGCTTCCGTGGTGAAAACCAAGTCAGGATTGAAAGCTCAAAGGCCCTTAGGGAAAGCTGCAGAACTCATAAAAAAAAAAAATCAGATCTTTTCTGAAAAGATATTAATACATTCTTTTTCCAAACTACTAGGAACAAACAGGCAATTTTGTGCTGTCTTAAGCTATTCAACACAGTTTGGCAACATCACTCAACTAGTTCTGTAAACATACTTCTTATTTTTATCTTACCAATTATACGCAGACATATTCTTTCAGGACATAGCTCAAGATGATATTAAAATTTCTTTTGATCGGGACGCCTGGGTGGCTCAGTTGGTTAAGCGGCTGCCGTCGGCTCAGGTCATGATCCCAGCGTCTTGGGATCGAGTCCCGCATCGGGCTCCTTGCTCAGCAATGAGCCTGCTTCTCCCTCTGCCTCTGCCTGCCACTCTGTCTGCCTGTGCTTGCTCCTGTGCTCTCTCTCTGTCTGACAAATAAATAAATAAAATCTAAAAAAAAAAAAAATTTCTTTTGATCACCATCATTAGTCTGAGGCCCCTCTCGGCCTTTCTCAGAGGCAACACTATGAGGAATTATTTTTGAGTATACAAATAAAACTTAACTCGGATTCTCCTCACACAGACCCTTCTTGGGTGATTTTCCTGTCATTCAGCTTTCTCAGTGCATCTGCTTCTGTGTTCAGTTCTCTGAGCACTTTTGCAACTGAGTCTTATTTCCTCCATGGAATCTGCCTGTCGGTCCCCTTGTCACCCATTAACACTAATCATCCTCCTCTCTGGGATAGCTCCTCCTCATATTTCTTGCCACCAGTGAGTCCTTTCTCCAGTCTGACTCTCCTCTAAACCCAGCCTTACACTATAATTGATACTTGTCTTAAACTGCCTCCTTTTGAAAACCCTCTTTTCTTGGGAGGAATGGAATACAAAGCCCATTCACCACCCCTGCCTTACCCAGCTATGATAAACTGAGTCATTATGTAGCTAGTTTAGCCAAGAAGAGCTGACCGTTTATTCTGCCAGTAGTGTTAGTGACCTGATGATGAGAGACACACAGAATCCCATGTTCCAAAGGGAAAATGAATACATATTCTTTGGGTCTGAGTATATCTTTGATCACACTGCACAGTGACCAAATATCAAGTTCAGAAATGTGGTGGGATACAGAAGCAAGTGTAAAGATCCTCACCTTCTAACTTTCCTGTCTGGCTTATGCTTCACCTATATAGGAGAGATGTGGCTTTTAGAAAATGAATTTTGCCATATCTGAGGTTGTTGCCATCTTATCTCCCAAAAATGTTATCTTTAGCAGCAAGGGGGAGCTGCAACTCTGGAGTCAGCTCAAGGTAGAGAGTTAACTTTCAGATAGCGGATTCATATAATCAAGGACACATCCTCTCACAGTGGGCATGCCCAAATTCTTAAGTATACTGCTGATCAGGGATGCAGGTGTCTGAAACCAATGCTATAGGATTCTGGATATTATTGTAGAATTCAATGTTGGTGAGCTTATCTCCAATATTTTATTATATAATAAGTCTGTAGAGATATTTTGACTTAGGATGAGAGAATAATATTACTTCCTCTAGAGGGGGAAAATGTAAAAAGTTTAGTGTGCTGCCTTGACTAATTAATGAAAAATTAGAATTTATTCTTTTCTGAAACTTTGGTTGTGTGGAACTTCACTGTTCTTTGAATTTCTCCATCATTTAGCTGAGACTACTCTTAAGACTACCCAGCCTGGGAGCCTCTGTCCCAGAGGGAGCTTGAGTTTCCTTTAAACCAACCTTTCCTGGGGAGGGGAGGGAGGAATAGGATACAAATAATTATTAACACTCATCTTCTGAATACAATTCTAATAATTCCAGGTATAATTTCAATTACTCATCTTTCACCTAACTCTTTGGCTTTAGGTTTCAGTACCTCTGACATTGAATTTCAGATTCTCTGTTTTCATTGTTTCCTGGTATCTGCTTGTGTTCCTACCTTAGTTTGTTAGTCTCCTAGCCAGAATCCCAACCTAGTTTATGTGTCAATACAGAAGCAGAAAAATCCCAAACTCTTACCTGTCTCCTTTTCCCTCATATCTGTTATTTGTCCCATTTATTTGCTTTGCCTATGTGTACCCTTATGAAGTCTTTGTTCCTGACAGAATTCTTTCCTCATTGGGACTTAAAGTAGCTATGATCTTGTCTGTTTGTCTCTCTCCTTAACTTTCTCGCTGTGATCCTGAAAATACAGTCTCAGTACTTACCAGTTTTCTTTTCTTCTTCTTTCTTGGTCCGCTGGCAGCCCTGGTTTTGCTGCTGACATTACGGAAATCCTGGGACCACAAGAAGGAAAGACCAACATCTTTAGTCACTTCATTAACAAGAAAAAACATAAACAAGAGAAAACTCCATAAAAACAGAAGCAGAGAAAGAAACTGGGCCTCTAACTCTTTTGGTTGTCCTGTGATATTTTCTTCCCTTGTTTGAAGCACTGTTTCTGCATAGAACAAGATTACTTCAATATTGAAAGGAAATATTAAATTACACATATACAATTTAGGATAGTCATGCTGTGAGGAAGTTATGAATATCTGTATTTAAAAACCTATCCTTTTAACAGGAATTTTAAGATGTGTAAAAAAGCAATATCTGTTTTTAAGGACAGGATTTATAAATGCTGGGCATCTCCTGCCAGTGGTTGATATCATCAAATATTATACTGAATCAACCTTTTTGTCTCAGATTTGTTTAAAGCTCCAAAATACGGAGTAGAAAACAATAAGTGATCTCCATGGGATTATTATGTTCAGGAGCAAAAATCAACAGAATACAATTATTTGTGTGTGCAGTTTGACTGTGTTCCTTTATAGTTTTTGCAAACCTACATTATGGGGCAATATTTTTCCTCTTTCCTAAATTATGTTTAAGGTTACCCATGGCTTTTCAAGCCCAAACCTTATGACATTTCTCAGGCTACCACCTTGGGACACTGAATAACCCCTTACTGGCAAGCATCACCATCAAGATTCCCATCAAAATTTCTCTAACTTGTCCATCTTCCATGTAGTCTGTTTGCTCAAAGGAAGCTCATGCATTTTTTCCATATTGGGGAGAAATGTACCTTATAGTTACCTTACAGCTGACTTCTCTTTTTGTATTACCATCTTGGGGAGATTGGTCTTTGGTTGTATCTGTCTTTGTATTCTTTTGACCCAAGGAAATTCCAGCTTCCTTCGTTTCCTCAATTCTAGGGGACACATACTTCGCTCTCTGATGGGTCTCCCTGAAGCCCCATTGGTTGGCAAATCTAATTTTATTTTCCTGTTTCTGAGGACATAAGGAGAATACATTTCCCAGTCTTCTTTGAAGCTGGATTGAAGTTATGTGTCTGTTTTCCAGCTTTGGAATGTTGATAGAAATACTTTTAGACCTTCTATGTCTGTTCTACCTCACTTCCCTTATGGTGGTGACATGAAGGCCTTCTGCTAAGGTGGTGATTGCTCAAGAAAGAAGAAACCTGAGTCTTATAGAGTCTTTGGATGGAAGAGGACTCTACCAATACACACTGCCTTATTTTGTAAGTCACAAAATTTTGGGTTCATCTCTTATGGCAGCAAAGCTAAGACAGTGAACCACTGTGACTTCAATCCTTTTTATACTTTTGAAGTGATTTGGGAACATAGGTACATTGTCTCTTTGACCAGCTCATCTTCCTGTTCTGCCTCATCAGCCTAGGTCTTCCCTCTGAAATATAGAAATAGATTCCTCAAATTGTGGATTCTCATTGTGTGGTGGATTTATCCCTTTACACTTTCATGTCTAAAATGATAATAATTTTTTTATAATTTTTAATATTCTTTGTGAAGTTTTTTAAAATATAAATGCTAGGGACGCCTGGGTGGCTCAGTTGGTTAAGCGGCTGCCTTCGGCTCAGGTCATGATCCCAGCGTCCTGGGATCGAGTCCCACATCGGGCTCCTTGCTCAGCAGGGAGCTGCTTCTCCCTCTGCCTCTGCCTGCCACTCTGTCTGCCTGTGCTCACTCTCTCTGACAAATAAATAAATAAATAATCTTTAAAATATAAATGCTATTTCTCCCTCTTTTTTTCCTCAATAATTACCTTCTCTTTTCCTGTGCCCTCCTCTTCCCTCCCTTCCCCTATTTCGTATATTTACTTCTTTTTCTTTAAAGTTTTATTTTTTAATTTTTATTTTTATTTAAACATATAATGTAACCCCACCACCCTCTCCCAACACTCCCCCCCCCCACCCCCCTCAGTTTGTTTTATGACATTAAGAGTCTCTTTTGGTTTGTCTCCCTCCTGATCCCATCTTGTTTCATTTTTTCTTTTCCTACCACCTTAACCCCCACCCCCGTTGCATCTCCACTTCCTCATATCAGGGAGATCATGTGATAGTTCTCTTCCTCCAGTTGACTTATTTTGCTAAGCATAATACCCTCTAGTTCCATCCATGTCGTCATGACAAGGATGACAATGACAATGACAATGACAATGACAATGAAATGGCAAGATTTCATTTCTTTTGATGGCTGCATAGTATTCCATTGTATATATATACCATCTCTTCTTTAGCCATTCATCTGTTGATGGACATCTAGGTTCTTTCCATAACTTGGCTATTGTGGACATTGCTGTTATAAACATTCGGGTGCATGTGCCCCTTCGGATCACTGCATTTGTATCTTTAGGGTAAATACCCAGTAGTACAATTGCTGGGTCATAAGGTAGCTCTATTTTCAACTTTTTGAGGAAGATCCAAGCTGTTTTCCGGAGTGGTTGCACCAGCTTGCATTCCCACCAACAGTGTAGGAGGATTCCTCTTTCTCCACATCCTCGCCAGCATCTGTCATTTCCTGACTTGTTTATTTTAGCCATCCTGACTGGTGTGAGGTGGTATCTCATTGTGGTTTTGATTTGTATTTCCCAGATGCCCAGTGATGTGGAGCACTTTTTCATGTGTCTGCTGGCCATCT
>ML104253.1:0-56451 GCA_003697995.1 Taxidea taxus jeffersonii | reverse complement strand
GGGATCAAGGTGATGCTGGCCTCATAAAATGAGTTTGGAAGTTTTCCTTCCATTTCTATTTTTTGGAACAGTTTCAGGAGAATAGGAAGTAATTCTTCTTTAAATGTTTGGTAGAATTCCCCTGGGAAGCCATCTGGCCCTGGGCTTTTGTTTGTTTGGAGATTTTTGATGACTGTTTCAATCTCCTTAGTGGTTATGGGGCTATTCAGGTTTTCTGTTTCTTCCTGGTTCAGTTTTGGCAGTTTATATGTCTCTTCGAAAGCATCCATTTCTTCCAGATTGTCAAATTTGTTGGCATAGAGTTGCTCATAATATGTTCTTATGATTGTTTGTATTTCTTTGGTGTTGGTTGTGATCTCTCCTCTTTCATTCATGATTTTATTTATTTGGGTCCTTTCTGTTTTCTTTTGGATAAGTCTGGCCAGGGGTTTATCAATCTTATTAATTCTTTCAAAGAACCATCTCCTAGTTTCGTTGATTTGTTCTTTTGTTTTTTGGTTTCTATTTCCTTGATTACTGTTTTGATCTTTATTATTTCTCTTCTCCTACTGGGTTTAGGCTTCCTTTGTTGTTCTTTCTTGAGCTCCTTTAGGTGTAGGGTTAGGTTGTATATTCAAAATCTTTCTTTTTTCTTGATAAAGGCTTGTTTCGCTATATATTTTCCACTCAGGACTGCCTTTGCTGTGTCCCACAGGTTTTGGACTGTTGTATTTTCATTATCATTTGTTTCCGTGATTTTTTTCAATCCTCTATTTATTTCTTTCCCCCTTCCCTTCCCCTCCCTTCACCTCCTTTCCCTCCCCTCTCCTCTCCTCTTGTGCTCTCCTGTCCTGTCCTCTCCTTCCTTCTTTTCATACTTCCTTTATTTACTTCTTTCTTTTGCTGTTTGTTTTTTGCACATGTTGTATCTTCTTTTTGGAATTTTACACTCTCCTTTCTCCATCTTTTACCTGGATAAACCTTACTCGGATTTTCAGGAATCAAGTTAGAAGTTAAACTGTTTAAGAAGCCTCCCCTCTCTTCCAAGAAAGATTTCTATATGATCCTAAATATGAGGGTATGTACTAGGGTTAGGTGAATTGTGTAAGATTGATGAATCACAGACCTGTACCCCTGAAACAAATAATATATCATATGTTAATTAAAAGAAATTATCAACATCTAGGAAAAAAAAATGTGCCCCTCTTGTAGCATTTAGCCTTGCTGTTAAATTTTTTAATTTCTTTGTTTTTCACCTGCTTGAATTCAAGTTCTTTGTAGAAAGAAGCTCTACCTTTGTTGTATTGTTAAGGCCTATTATAATGATGGAGACTTAGATGTTGTCAAAAATATTTGTTTAGAATGAAATATGATCTCTAGATAACCATTAGGTTGTCCTCTCTATTATAAATATTGGTGGGTACACAACAGCAACGGACTTCAGGGTTTGTCTTTGTTTATCCTGTAACAGAATTTTGAAGTTTTGTATGCTCCTGTATATTTTAATAGTGAGATCTAAAAGTTGTAATTATGCATTATATTAGGTTTAAGGAATGGAATTTACAGTGCTAATGAATATTAGCATTTTAAAATAAAACCAACAATATTTTAATGTATCAGTGGAATATAAATATGGTGATTTGATGATCTATCTTCATTCACTTAAAAATACATAAACAAATACATTTTACCTTATTCATGCTTTGCCTAGAAATTAATGCTTTTATTTCTTTTCCCTCAAAAATTTCTTTATCATAGTGTTGTTATGATTAAATGTGCTACTGATTATCCCATACTGGTTGCAAAAAAAGTAAGATAATCAATTAAAAAATTTAGGCGTAATTACTACATATATTTTTATATGTATATTGAATTCTGTATACATACACATTGTAATTTAATTCATATATGTGTATAATGTATAGTCTTAAATATTTTGTACTAGTGTACATATATACTGTATGCATATATGTCTATACAGATTTTAATATTTTAAAGTGTTATTTTTAATCATTAGACTCTAGATATTAAACAGTTTATTATAATCATTATTACATGATTGATCAAAGCAGCATAAATATATAAAAATTTGATAAATTATTATTAAATAAAAATTTTTATCATTCAATTTATAATGTAAACACATGTACATATACACCAAGAATATTTATACATTATTCTGTTTAAAGATTGCTGTATTTCTTTGCAAGCAATTTAGGGTAATCAAAAATTCTTTTTAAATGAATGATCTATTAGCTCGCAACTTGATTAAGCCTCCCTTAAATATTCTTGAAGGCAAATAATTGCAAACCACTTGACTTGCAAAAGTATTTGTAATCTAGTTTATTGCTATTTATTTTCTCAGTTTGAGTATAGCAGTGTCTTTACCAAGATATATCAAATGTGTATAACTGATAGATTTTATTATTCATTTGTTTAGAGATACCAGGTTTAACCTGTTGTATCCAGAAAAGACTGAGAAAAGCATTGTTATTTAAATGTATTTTTTGGAAAGAAATTTTGGCCAAAATGCTTTTGCCTCATTATGTTTTAAATATGTTTCTTTTCTTTTCTTTCTTTCTTTTTGTATTGTAACTGCTTATATTGTCGATTTAGCTTATGGGATATATTTACTATATAATCTATGTTCTGAACCCAATTCTCATCATCAAAGAATCTGCCAAATCAGACATAACTCTGTTAGAGAATGTCTGACTTCATTGTTCCATTGGAAGAGGCATATTAGGACATGTCTCCAAGACAGATATACCACTTCTGAGAAAGGTTGTATTGTCATGAGCTTATTGTCTGGATGAGCCTATGAAATAGCTTATTCCTCCCATTTTAATATTTCTTACCATTGTTCCCTTACCTGTACTCTCCCAGAACTCTACCTTGGGAGCAATGTACTCTTTGACAGTAGTTGGGAAATAAGGAGGGAAGGTTATTAAATGAAAATGGCAGCACATGGGTGGCTCAGTTGGTTAAGTATCTGCCTTCAGCTCAGGTTGTGATCTTGGGATCCTGGGATCCAGTCCTGTGTAGTGCTCCCTACTCACTGGGGAGTCTTCTGCTCCCCCAACTCATGCTCTTTCTCTCCCTCTCTCTCTTTCAAATATACAAATAAAATATTTAAAAAAAATCAATGAAAATGGCTGTCACTCCCACACAAACCAAATGGCTATCAACACACAAACCGAAATAGGGAGGTTTTTTTTTTTTTTTTAAAGATTTTATTTATTTAATAGGGAGTTTTTAAGCTTTACTTTTTAAAAAAAATTTTTTTTTAAGATTTTATTTTTTTATTTCAGAGAGAGAGAGAGTGAGAGAGAGCATGAGAGGGGAGAAGGTCAGAGGGAGAAACAGACTCCCTGTGGAGCTGGGAGCCCAATGTGGGACTCGATCCCACTACTCCAGGATCATGACCTGAGCTGAAGGCAGTTGCTTAACCAACTGAGCCACCCAGGCATCCCTTAAGCTCTACTCTTAACAGAAATATATACAGCTGGAAAAGACATCAAGCCATTTTTTGTTGTTGCTGTTTTCTTCTTTCTCTGAATTGTTTAAATTTCCAAAAATGAACATATAGCACATTTATTATGAGAAACCAGAAAATCATAGGTGGTGATTTTCAAAATTTAAAAATGCACATCAGTATTAGAACAAAAACTGGGTTATGCAGCATTGTACCAACCAGAAATTTCTAGAAGTAACTGTTAATGACATATTCTGATTGAAATGATCAGTTTTCTGATTAGCTATAGTACAAAACCCTATCAGATTAGAGCAGTTAAATGCTAATGTTGAATTGTGGTGGTGTAAGTCTAGGTTTGCAGAAGACTTTTTATAAATGATCTTCTAATTAAAATGCATAGTTTATCTGTGCCTTTGCAAAGAGTTATGATTTACATGTGTCAATACTGCCCATTCTTTGCCTTTTAGATCTTAGTGGGATACTGAGTGAGCAAATGGCAATTTAGAGAGATTTGGAGAGATCAGAATTAATTTTATTAAGCAGTTCTTTAAGAAAATAAAGTTCTGTCAATGTAAAGAAAACAAGATTGACATGGCCCAACAAAATTGGGAATGCCTAGGGCTTAAAGTGAGAACTATTTCAGTGTCTCAGATAGCCATGTATGTTATGATGAAACCAGAAAAGAGTTTTTTAATGTTAACTTGACTAAAATGGAGAGAGAAGAAAATGGAAGAAAATAAATGAATAATATTTGACAAAATTCTGTTATATTTCAGGGTAGTATTGTGTTCTTTACATATATATTCCCAACTGCTATGACAACAACACTAAGAAGTAGTTATTATTATAATTTTCCAGATTAGCAAATGAAATTGAGAAAAGCTAAGTAAAAAAAATTATAATCAATCATATATTAAGTGATAGAGGCAAACTTCCAATTCCAAGTAGCTTTTACTCCAGTGCCCACATTTTGCCCAACCATGCCTTATGTAACTGAGTGCACACCTGATTTGAATTGGTGATTATTGGATAAGAGAATAAGGCTTTTCTGAAATATAAATATGAACTATGAATACAGGAGCACTATGTTGTGGGGTGACCAACAGGATCTCACACTTCAGTGAGGTGTACTTTGGTGGGGGGGGGTACAGAAATGATTGGTAGATACACAACAGCAAAGCAGAAAAACTGAGAAAAAAAAGATGTTTTAAATAAGAAGGTATTAGAATCAGCAGGATGACACTTACGGAAATATATACAAAAACTTAGAAACGATGAAATTGCTAATCAGTCTTCAGTAAACTCAGCAGGCAATAAGTCCCAAAGAGCTGCTAATGAATTATTAAACCAAAACGTGGCCCTGGATTAAGATAAAAAGGATTGAGAAAATGACATCTTCTAAATGATATGAAACAAATGTGACAATCAGCAACTTTGAAAATATTGTGAGGATATTAAGGGGGTGCTATTTGCTTCACACGTTTCTACATCAGTTATGCATTTTAAAGTAAACTTAAAGAGGTTCCTAATTAAGCTTCTTGTGCAGCTGTCAGAGAACTTTTTTCTTTATTTAGTACCAAGCTCAGAGCCTGTGATAAAACATCCATGATTACAAATACCAAGTGAAAGAGCAAATGAATTAAAGATGTGCCTAAGATTCAGAGCACAATTCAGGTAGCTTCTGGGTAGAATTGTCTACAATGTCTCAAACCGCTCAATTTGGATTTTTCTAGTATCTTGCTATCTTCATTTCCACATAGATGTGTATCTGTTGGCATGTGATCCAATTGTAAATAAGTCTAATGCTGTGAAATGATTAAACCACCAAGAAGGCTTATTACCCTCGAGGGAAGAAGAGGACACACACCACTTGGAAAAGAGAAGTGTGGGAGGCCAGCCATCAATCTGAATCTCAGTGTTGATTTAAGGCAAGGATCTTGGGAGTCAGATTTTGTAAAAAGAGAAAAAAAGTTGTGTCTCAATTACAATTTCTCCCTTGATATATCAAGATACTTCGTAATAGGATCAGACTAAAAAGCTTTACTTTGCATTCTGGGCGTGAGAAAGTGACTAGCAAGAGATCCAATAAGCCCTCTGAGAGGATGAAAATTGGAAAGGCAGAAGAAGGATGGGAAGTCAGAGCAATTTGTTGTAACCTGGGCAGAAGGTGTGTTTTGGAAACACCTGGCTAAGTTATGGTCATTAGAAACCCTCATATGTTGAGGGAGATTCTAAGAACATCTGGGATGGTACTCTGTTTGCCCATTGCACCTTTGATAATGCCATCAACAGGTAGAACAATATCAGAGGATGGAGGAGGTATATAATAAATGAATGTTGGGGTGCCTGGGTGGTTCAGTGGGTTAAGCCTCTGCCTTTGGGTCATGATCTCGGGGTCCTGGGATCAAGCCCTGCATTGGGCCCTCTGCTCAGCATTTCATGAAGGATGGAGAAAGGGAAGAAGAAAGGAGAGAATATGTACCGGGCTTCTTTTAAGAGAGGCTCTTAGAAGCTGTGTAGAGTACGCCCTAATGTTTCACTAGCCAGAAATTAGCCTAATGGCCACATCTGGCAGCAAAGGATATTGGGAAATGTGGACTTTGCTTATGACTAGCTGAAAATTCTATTTCAGAATAAAGAGATATTTGGAGAAAATTGGGAACTGTACCATAGGGTACTGGAACTCATAATAAATATACAGGCCATGTGAAAATTTATTAGTTTTTCAGAATTTCTCCCACATTTTGTAGTAGCTGGACAGCAAATGCTAGCTTCTAATATGGTGATTTTTATGTTTTTCTTTGTCGTTATAGGTATTTCAAATAGATATTAAATGAGATATATTCAGTTCTGCTGGTCAAACAGCACTTAAAATCTATCTTCCTAAATTTCATTTTTGATTCTTTAGAAGTGACACAGAGGAAAGAGGCTTGGTGTCACAAGCCACAACTTTCACTTATTTTGGGACTTATTTTTTAATGTTACTCTTTAGCCTTAAAGCAATCAGACATCATTTTTCCTCAATTCATTCCCCGCTCAGCTACTGACTAATTTTTCTTGTCATTTGAAATCCTCATAAGAGTGATCTTTATTTTTGTTCCCTGAAAACTGTCTGCCTCTCTCTTGATTCTGGAAACACTACTAAAAAAAAAAATAACTTTATTAAGACACTTTAAAACAGAACTTTATTGATGCATAACTTCATAACTTTTAAAATAACTTGATTTATAATGTTTTATAGTTTTACTGGTAACAAAAAATACACAATACATTACAAGTATAGAATTCAATATATTTTTTAAAGATTTATTTATTTATCAGAGATAGAGGGAGAGAGAGAGTACACATACAAGTAGGGGGAGCTGCAGGCAAGAGGGAAAAGCAGGCTCCCCACTGAGTAAGGAGCCCAGGGTGGGACTTGATCTTAGGACTCTGGGATCATGACTTGAGCCAAAGTTAGAGGCTTAACCAGCTGAGCCACCCACGTATCCCTAGAATTCAATATATTTTTAGTTAAGTGATCAAGTTATTTGACCATCACCATAAATCAGTTTTCCAAATATTTCCATCATCCTAATAAGATCTCTCATGCTCATTTAATGTTAATTTGTATTTTTCCTTTCTCCTTTACTCTAGGCAACTACTGATCTACTTTCTTTCTCTCCAGATTGGCCTTTTCTGGACATTTTATGTAAATAGAGCCAATTCCTTTCTATTGACAAATAACATTCCATTGTATGGATATACCATTTTTGTCTATCCATTCATCAATTGGTAGACATTTCCAATTTTTGGCTGTTATGAATTATGCTGCTAAAAAACATGTGCAAGTCTTTTTGTAGATATATGTTTTCTTCTCTTGAGTAAATATGTTAGGAAGAGAATTTCTGTGACATGGTAAATTTACATTATCTTTCTGAGTAACTTTCAAATTGTTTTCCAAAGTTGCTGTACTAGTTTGCTAGGGTGCCATAACAGAATGACACAGGCTAGGTAGCTTAGAGAACAGAATTTTGTTTTCTTTCAGTTGCAGAGGCTGAAAGTCCAAGGTCAGGGTGCTGGCAGGGTTGGTTTCCTTTAAGACCCTTCTTCTTGGTTTGCAGACAATGTCTTCTTGCTGGACTTTTCTATGTTTGAGGATGCTCCTGGTATTTCTCTGTGTATCTGAATTTCTTGTTCTTAGAGTGACACCAGACTGGATTAGGGCCCACCCTAACAGTCTCATTTTAACTCAGTCATTGTTTTAAAGATCCTACTTCTAAATGTAATCACATTCTGAGATCCTGGGGTTTAGGACTTCAACATAAGAATTTTAAGGGGACACACTATCCTAAGAGTAGCTATACCACTCTATGTTTCTACTAGAAATATATGAGAGTTTCAATTTCTCCACATTCTTGGCAACATTTATTCTTGTCTGTATTTTTTTTTTAATTATGGCCATTTTAGTGGATGTGATAGGCTATTTTGTGATTTTAAGTTGTATTTTTCTAACAACTAATAATGTTGAGCATCTTTTTTATGCTTATTATTCATTACTATATCTTCCTCGGTGAAATATCTAATTCAAATTCTTTGTTTATTTTTAAACCGGTGTTTGACTAGCAAAACTGGGTATAACTTCTAATCTCTCTTTGAAGTGCTTACAATGACAAAGAAAAACACCTTAAAGGGTAAAGAAAAGACACTACCAGAATATACAAAGACATGAATATACCTCAAGGACATGAAAACATGTTCAAAAGTTTTATAGTTATGATGATTATGTTATATAATCATCATATAATATATATAATCTATATATTATATAATATATATAATCATCATATAGTTATGATGATTAAATTAATTAGCATCTCATCGTATCTCCAAACATTTGGTTCATCAGTCAGGGAATGGAGGCTGAGTTTTGGTGATATTCTTTAATATTCTCTCAGCATAGAAATATGCTGCTAGATATGAACATGCTAATTTTCATCATTTATATATATTCACCATTTTATATATGGTGAATCCTACTCATGTAGTCTTGAATAAAGCTGATTCCCTTCCAGGACTTCTAGGCAGACTTTGAAAACCGAGGGGCCCATGAGCCTGATATTGGGTAGCCTGATATTCGTTTGGCTTGTACAGAGTTGGACCATACCTGGTTTTGAAAGTGTTTACTATTAATTAATTAATTGCCAAAATCAAACTATTAAATTAGGATATTATAAATATGTAGATTTTGGATTCTTCTGTTTGTTTGTTTTTTTAAACACTGACTTGCTTGCCCACATGGATTAATTGGCTGAATATGAGTAATTTTCAATGGTTCCTCTTCCTTCCCATTGGTTCATGGTATTGTGGCAACTGTCACTGCCATTTATCTTTGTGCTAGTGCTGTTGACCTCAGAATGCAGTTGAGATAAAAATGAGTTATTTACATCCATTTTGCTTCTGAGTTTGTAATCTATAACATCTAAGTTTGTCACTCACATCTAGACATCCTGGAATTGGTGTAATATTACCAAACATTTTCCCCAATAATTATTTTAAATACCGCCCTGTTTAGAAAAGCATACTGTTGTGAACTTCAGGATGGCAAGGTCATTTTTTGTCTTTTTGTGTTTAGTGTTGTATCCCCAACACCAGAATCATGTCCAGCATGTAGTAATATTTAAAAAAAAATTGTTATATGAAAAACTAGGACACAATGCTGTTATTTACTACGATCTCTGTTTCTAAACCTTCATCATGTGCTAGCACTTTTAGCTACTAAATATCTCTCAGTCTAACTACTTTTCTCAATCTTTATCTCTATCCTAATTGAAATTACCACTTGTCTTAATAAGCCTATAAAATAACCTCTTAGCAGATCTTTGTGACTCAAGTCTGGCCCTTGCCCAGTCTGTTCTCCTCCAGGCATCAAGGATGACCAAATATAGTTATATGATTATTCCTACTGCACTGCTACCCTGCCTCCCGGTGTTCCTTGGTTAAAGTTCCAGTAGAGCAGGTACATTGCATAGTACATTATCTATGATATTATTCAATGGGTAGGAAAAATAAAAGACTCAACTGGTTCTAAATGAAGAAATTGTCTTAGAGGGGTGCCTGGTTGGCTCAGTTGTTAAGGGGTGTCTGGTTGGCTCAG
This sequence comes from Taxidea taxus jeffersonii, assembly GCA_003697995.1. Lineage (NCBI taxonomy): Eukaryota > Metazoa > Chordata > Mammalia > Carnivora > Mustelidae > Taxidea > Taxidea taxus. Next base: position 46,861 of record ML104253.1, on the reverse strand, counting down.
TTGTTAAGCATCTGCCTTCCCCTTAAGTCATGATTCCGGGGTCCTGGGAACCAGCCCTGTGTTAGGCTCCCTGCTCAGTGGGGAGTCTGCTTCTCCCTCTGCCAGTCTCTCTTTGTCTCTTGTGAATAAATAAATAAAATCTTAAAAAAAAAAGTTCTCTTAGAATTTGATTGACATTTGAAATTCCTATCTGATACTGACATCTTTACCTGTAGACTCACCAGTCTTGGAGAAAAGAAAAAAAAATGCTGCCGAGGGCTTGTTTCTAGGAATAGGCTTGGATTAACTGAACAAGGTTGAGTCCATTTTAAACAGGGCCTGTTGCTCTATCTGGAAGCCTCAAACATTGCATCCAGGTTGCCAAGTCTCTTCTTCTTGGTAGTTTTGCATGGGTTCATCTCATTTAGCTGTCAGAAAAATAAATTTGGGAGTTAATAAGCCCAGAAAGAGGGAGGGAGGCCCCATAGTTAATGCTGATAAAAGCTACTTAAATCTGGTTGGTCCTAGGCAAGAAGACTGAAGGTGAGTATGGTCCACTCCACACCATATATCAGTTTGAGGACGAATCTTATAGTTTAATGATGAATTATTTAGCCATGTAGTATTTCTCTGTCTCTGTCTTTGTTTTCTTTCTCTCAATTAGCATTGGCAGGGCTGCAGTTGAGAAATCAGGGTTTTAAATTAAAATCTTCTGGAAAAGGATTTTTCTATGGACTATTACTAAGAAGTTTTTTCACTGAAAGGAATTATAGTTATAATCAGTAATCCTTACTAATTTGCATCTGGGGAAACACTGTGACTCTGAAGAATATGGGTCTACTGCTTTGCAAAAATATTCATTAACTTTGAAATAACTGCCATAAAAATATACAGAGAGTTAATCTGCATGGCTCAGTAAAATATAAAATGTAAAGTTCCCTATCAAATATTCAAAACTTAGATCTTTATTGTCTCAGTGTACATTTGAGTCTCACTACATCATATTTCAATTCCTTCACTTTCTCCTTTAGTACTTTCTTTCTTTTATCCTCCACTCCTTTATGGTGTCAACATAAGTAAACTAAAAAATGTAAGGTTAGTAATTTTCATATATGAGCCATTGTATTTTTTGCATATATTATTTTGCCTCACATGGAGCTTGAATGATTTGGGACCATAAGATTCAATTTACTCATTGGGAAACTTGAAACTATTACACAATCCTATGCTAGCTTGTGCAACTGTGCTAACATTTGGTCTATTCTCATTTTATATTAAATTACTTTCTGGAATATGATAATGATTTATCTCTCCTCTTAATTGCTAAATATGTAGATTCATGAGAGAACTGTGCTAATGTATTTCTTCTCCATGGAAAATAGAACTTTTTGAGAATATTTTATTGTGGAGAAGAACTAGATGTGTTTTATATGCCAGTTCACAATGAGTAAATTAAATATGATGATAAATGGAGGAAACAGGAATATACATATAGGGAATTATTGATTTGAATATGCCTGAATAACACCTTTTGGGAAAATATTTATGGATGTCTTGTTATATATATTAAGATTATGATCTTGCTTTCATTTACTATATCCTCACATTGTACTAGGTACTAAAGTCTAGTAAGTTTGCTTCTGTCATTCCCTTATTGAGTCACTTTGGGTTGGGAAGAAATATAATAAGCAGTGTCTACTAACCCCCTAAAGGCTCCTGGTGCATTAGCTACATCAAGACATATACTGTGATATTAGTTCCTATAATACAGCCTTTCCCTAGCTGGCCATTCCACCTAAAGTTGTAGAAGTATCCCAGTATTTTATTGTTTCCAACTAAATACTCTGGAGAACACTGTCCAGTAGGACTTTCTGCTATGATAAAAATGTTCTATATCTGTCCAATTTCCAGTATGATGACCTACATTTGAATTGTGGCTAGTTTGACTGAGAAACTGAATTTTCAATTTTATTTCATTTTAATTGAGTTTAAAGATTTCATTTATTTATTTATTTGAGAGAGAGAGAGAGCGCGCACAAGAAAGGGAAGGGCAGAGGGAGAGAGACTCTCCAGCATACTCCATGCAGACCACAGAGCCTGACTACAGAGCCAAAGGTGGGGCTTGATTTCAAGCCCCTGAGATCCTGATCTGAGCCAAAATCAAGAGTCAGATGCTTAACTGGCTGAGCCATGCAAGTGCCTCCTTTTTAATTGAGTTTAACTTAAATTACCACATGCAGTTAGTGACTACCAAACTGGGCAGTGCAGTTCTGGAGGCCATCTTGAATTATTTGGTCAGCCCTCCCTAAAAGATTGTTTAACCGCAGTCACTACCAGAGTTTTTCACCTTCCACTTCTTCCGTTATAACTCAGATACTTAGACTGACAATTGTTTCAAATGTCCAACTCTCCACTGCCCTCCATTATGCCCTCTGGTTTTAAAGTTTTATGATATGGGTAAACTATATAACCTATAACTTCAACTTCTCAATTTTTTTTTTCATCTAGCTGAAATTTGACTGTTCCTCTTAAGGACATGACTTCTCCAATAGCCACCCCAAGTGAAAGATGATTTTTTATTGAAAGATGATTTTTATCCAGTATTTCATGTGCCACAGGACCTAATGTTGAGGTAAATATCTTTTCAGCTCTTAAATGTTGTTTACAAACCATTTTCCCATTTTCCTTCTCTGACAAAATCACAGCTATTTTTGAAGCTTATGCTGTTAGATCACATCATCTGATCCAACTTGTTAGTATTCCCCCTCCCACTTGCACACAATGATAACTTTATTGGTTTTTTAAAAGATTTCATGTATTTATTTGACAGAGAGGGAGCTCAAGCAAAGGGAGCAGCAGGCAAAGGGAGAGGGAGAAGCAGGCTCACTTTGACCTCTCATATTCTTGACCCCTTTGTCCATAATAATCTTTCTTCTACCACAATAACTGAATCTTAGATATATTCTGTGAACCATATCACATTCCAAATCCCCAAATTTTAGCATCCTATTCTCTCATATCTTATACTTCTGACTAATGTTTTTCAGTACTCTCACTTCAGCAGTTGTTTGACTTTCTCAGTTGATTGCTGCTTTCACTTCTTTCTTCTTTGATGCTTCAATTATATTCATCTTTCTTTTTTTCAGCTTAGATACCAAGTCCACCGTGTGTTCCTACCCTCAAATACTACTTTCAAACTTGCTTTTCTTTATTTCTGTCAATTTTTTTTTTCTCAAATACAAAACTTTGGATAAACTTAATTACTAACAACAATGCTCCATGCCCAAGCTGTTGAGCATTGCCAGGGAAAATTGAATAACCAAGTTGATTTGTTTCAATTTAAATGACCTCAGTCTTCAAATAGGCAAATGCTGTCTGGCAACCCTACTGTATCTCCTTAGTAAATTTGTTTTCTCACTCTTCAAAGGTGACCATTTCACATCTTTCTTCTCAAGTTTCTAACCCAGCCCTTTAAGATCAGTTGGTAATCTTTTCCTCATGCTTTTCTGAGAAAATAGAACCAATTTAGTAGGTTCTTCCCTATGTTCCCATTGTCACATATCCTGGTACATTTGTATGTGTATTCATATTCTCCATTTTTTCTCCTGTAAAAGGCTGACTCCTTCATATGTGCTCATATTCCCTTTATTTAGTGAACTGTCTGAACTTCTGTCTACTCTCTACTGGGTCAATTTTATTGGTATACAAAACATATACTCTAATACCACTTAATTTAAAAAATAATCCCCAAACCCATATCCTTCTCCTTTTATCCCATTTCAATGCTTTTCTTAGCAAAGCTAGTCATTAATTTTCTCTACCTCAAATTATCTTCCCACTCTCCCTTCTCTTTTTAAAACAATGTCCAACTAAGATTCAGTCTTCATTACTTCATTTAGATTCCTCTTTGTCAAGGCTACCAACAAACAACATCCTGTCATGTCTTAGTCATTAACTTAGATTCTCAAGAGCATTTGTCAATGCCTCAAATCCATTTGTCTCTTCCCTCCTTTATAAATATTTTGTTTATCTGGACTTCTGTAATGGCACACTTTCCTGTTTTTTTCCTCTTCTGTATGCTTTTTATGTGTCTTATTTTTCTGTCCCCTCCCCTATCACCCCCTGGATGATGTCTTCTAATCTCATGACTTTAAATGCAGCTATGTGGTAACATAAACAAATTTTTGGTTTGAAAATTATTGGAAGCAATTAGTACATTTTGTAATTTCTCCACAAATTGCTTTATTAACTTTGTGAAGAAAGGAAATAATCATAAAATCATTTTATCTCTCCAAAAATTATTCTGGTTTCCAGAAGCATTTTGAAGAACAAAGAAAAGAAAAAAAAAAGAAAGAAATCAATGATGTTATTTATCCAAAAGCACATATTCCATGAACTAACCCAATTTTCTTATGAAAATATTGTTTCAAACTTTTTTGAAATTATTTCACACTTACAAATTAAAGACTATCTTACATATATAATTGTCTTAATGAATTTAAACAAAAAAGGTCAATTACTTCCTCCTGAGGAATAGAAAGAATTAATGAGTTTTGCCATTTGGAACAATAGAGCATATTTAAGTTTTGCTTTGCTGGGGTTTCCATTTAATTTGATTATTTATGTTAAAAGGATTCTTTGTTTAATTTTAGTTTTTCTATTAGCTCAAAGTAAGCTTGTGTGTGTGTGTGTGTGTGTGTGTGTGTGTGTCTTGTATAAAAAAAATCTTTGCCTGCTTCAATATTGCAAAATTTTCTTATATGTATTTTTTGAAGATTTTATAATTTTAGATTTTACATTTAGGATTATGATCCTTTATAAGTTAAATATTGTGTACAGTGTGAAGTAAGCTTCATGTTCATTTTTTCTTTACATGAATTAAGCACAATTTTTTGAAATTATTTTTTTCCACTTTGAATTATCTTGCCACCTTTATTAAAATTCAATTGACCATATATGTGTTGGCTGTGGACTCTATTTCTTTTTCTACATTTTCTATTTTAAAAAAGGAAGAGTTTTTTTTTAAAGAGTTTATTTATTTATTGGAGAAAGAGAGAGAGAGCACAAGTGGGGAGTAGGGCAGAGGGAGAGGGAGAACCAGGATCCCCACTGAGAAGGGAACCCCAATAACAGGGCTCCTTCTGAGATGCCAGGATCATGACCTGAGCTGAAAACAGACACTTACCTGGCTGAACCACTCAGTGACCCTGAATTTTGTTTTAATAATGGCTTTTTAAAAATTTTGATTAATTAAATTTAATTTAGTTTTCAGTGTTCCAAAATTCATTGTTTATGCATCACACCCAGTGCTCCATGCAATACGTACCCTGCATAATACCCACCATCAGGATCATCCAATCCCCCAACCCCCTCTCCTCCAAAACCCTCAGTTTGTTTCTCAGAGTCCAAGTCTCTCATGGTTTGTCTCACCCTCTGATTTCTTAATTTAGTTTTTATTTTGCCAAAATTTTATAGGTGTTTATTTTTAAAAGTCTTATAGCTTTACAAAATTTGTTATGAAATACTGAAATATTCTACATAAAACTTCTAATCTTTTCTACAACAAAACCACTGTTGGAACTAATCAATGATTTCAGTAAAGTTGCAGAACATAAAATCAACATACAGAAATCAGTTGCATTCCCTAAGGATAAAACCCTGAAAAGGGAATAAAGAAAACTATCCCATTAACAGTAATATCACAGACAATAATTTACTTAGGGATAAATTTAACCAAAGAAGTGAAAGATCTATACTACAAAAACTAAAATACTTTGCTGAAAGAAATAGGAAAAGACACAAATGGAAAGACATACCATGTTCATAGATTAGAGGAATTAATACTGGTAAAAATGTCCATATAAACCAAAGTCATCTCTAGATTTAAAGGAATCTCCATCAATCAAAATCCAAATGGCCTTCTTCACAGAAATAGAAAAAAAAATCCTAAAACCTGTATGGAACCACAAATATCCCCAAATACCCAAAACTATTGGAAGAAGCTTTTCCTGGAAAAATAATAAAGCATAAGGTATCCAAATTCAAATGATTTCATATTATACTATAAGGCTACAGCAATAAAGGCAGTATGATAAAAATAGACATAAAAACTGATGGAACAGAATAGAGTGCTCAGAATTAAACCCCTGTTTATACAGTCAACTAATATTTGGCAAGGGAGTCAAGAGCACTCAATGCGAAAGGATAGTCTTTTCAATAACCAATGCTGAGAAAAAATGGATAAATACATGCAAAATACATGAACATTGGGGTACAGATGGCCCTTCTTTTCACTACATCAGTATCTTTGGGGTAAATACCCAGTAGTGCGACTGCAGGGTCATAGGGTAGCTCTACTTTTAATTTCTTAAGGAATCTCCACACTGTTTTCCAAAGTGGCTGCACCAACTTGCATTCCCAGCAACACTGTAAGTGGGTTCTCCTTTCTCCACATCCTTTCCACCACTTGTTTCTTGTCTAGTTAATTTTGGCCTTTCTAACTGCTGTAAGGTGGTATCTCAATTTTACCCCTATTTTATACCATTTTGAAAAATTTATTCAAAATGGATGAAAGACTTAAACATAGAACAGATACTATACAATTCATAGAAGAAGTTCCTCGACATTGGTCTTGATCTTTTTAGAAATGATGCCAAGAGCATAAACAAAAAATCCAAAACAACTGAGACTATATCAGACTATCTTGAATTTGTTTTCCTAGGATTTTGTTGAGAATTTTTGGAAGTATATTTTTCAGGGACATTGGTTTATAGTTCTTTTTGTTTTGTTTCATCTCTCCCCCACCCCCACCCCCCTTGTGGTGTCCTTTTCTGGCTTTGGTATCCAGGTAATGCTGGCCTTATAGAATGAGTTTGGAGTATTCCCTCCTCTTCAATTGTTTGGAAGAATTTGAAAAGGATTGGCATTAATTCTTTCAATGTTTGGTGGAATTTGCCAGCAAAGCTGTCTGGTTCTGGGGATTTCTGTGTTGGGAGGTTTTTTTGCTTATTGTTTTTGTTTTAATTACTGTTTTGATCTCTTTGCTAGTTGTAGCTTTTTTTTTTTTTTCAGATTCATTTCTTCCTGATTTAGTCTTTCTTGGTTGTGTATTTCTAGAACTTAATCCATTCCTCCTAGGTTATCTAATTTGTTGACATATAATTGTTGATAATGATCTCTTATGGTTATATATATTTCTGTTTTATCAGTTGTAATGTCTCTTTTTTGACTTCTAATTTTATTTATTCGAGCATTCATTCTTTTTTTTCTTAAACTAAAGGTCTATAAATTGTATTTATCTTTTTGAAGAAACAGTTTTTAGTTTATTGATCCTTTCTATTGTTTATCTGGTCTCTTTCATTTCTTTCTACTATGATTTTTATTATTCCCCTTTTCTGCTAACTTTGGGTTTAATTTTTTCTTATTTTTCTTGTTCCATGAGCATAAATTTAGGTTGTTTATTTGAGGTGTTTCTAATTTTTAAACATAGACATTTATTGCTATAAACTTCCCTCTCAAAACTTCTTTCACTGCATCCCATAAGATTTGATATGTTATATTTCCATTTTCATTTGGTTTGAGATAATTTGTTATTTTCCATTGACTTATTCTTTATTCTCTTGGTTGTTCTAAAGTGTATTGTTTAGTTTCCACATATTTTCCAGTTTCCCAGCTTTCCTTTTATTGTACTCTAGTTTCGTACTATTGTGATCAGAGAAGATAGCATGATTTAAGTCTTCTTAAATTTGCTGAGATTTAGAGGCACCTGGGTGGCTCAGTGGGTTAAATTTGCTGAGATTTGTGTTCTGACTTATCATATGATATATTCTGGAACATGTTCTGTGTGCACTAGAGAAAGTGTATTCTGCTGTTGTTAGATGGAATGTTCTATGTATGTCTAAGTCCATTTATTATACAGTACAATTCAATTCCAGTGTTTCCTTGTTGATTTACTTTTTTTTTTTTTTTTTTTACTTTTCTTTTTTTGTTTTTTAATTTATTTAAGTTGTTTATTTCTGGTATAGTTAATAGACCATATTATATTAGTTTCAGGTGTACAATATAGTGATTCAAAATTCTGTACATTACTGAGTGCTCATCTGATGTGTACACTTTTTTATAATGTTTTTAAGCTTTTTTATTTAAACATATAATGTAACCCACCACCCTCTCCCAACCCCTCTCCCTCCCCTCTCAGTTTGTTTTATGACATTAAGAGTCTCTTTTGGTTTGTCTCCCTCCCGATCCCATCTTGTTTCAGTTTTTCTTTTCCTACCACCTTAACCCCCACCCCCGTTGCATCTCCACTTCCTCATATCAGGGAGATCATGTGATAGTTGTCTTTCTCCAGTTGACTTATTTCGCTAAGCATAATACACTCTAGTTCCATCCATGTCGTCGCAAATGGTAAGATTTCATTTCTTTTGATGGCTGCAGAGTATTCCATCGTATATATATACCACCTCTTCTTTATCCATTCATCTGTTGATGGACATCTAGTTTTTTTCCATAACTTGGTTATTGTGGACATTGCTGCTATAGACATTCAGGTACACGTGCCCCTTCAGATCACTACGTTTGTATCTTTAGGGTAAATACCCAGTAGTGCAATTGCTGGGTCATAAGGTAGCTCTATTTGCAATTTTTTGAGGAATCTCCATGCTGTTTTCCAGAGTGGTTGCACCAGCTTGCATTCCCACCAACAGTCCCCTTTCTCCACATCCTTGCCAGCATCTGTCATTTCCTGACTTGTTCATTTTAGCCATTCTGACTGGTGTGAGGTGGTATCTCATTGTGGTTTTGATTTGTATTTCCCTGCTGCCCAGGGATGTGGAGCACTTTTTCATGGGTCTGTTGGCCATCTGGATGTCTTCTTTGCAGAAATGTCTGTTCATGTCCTCTGCCCATTTCTTGATTGGATTATTTGTTCTTTGGGTGTTGAGTTTGCTAAGCTCTTTATAGATTTTGGATACTAGCCCTTTATCTGATATGTCGTTTGCAAATATCTTCTCCCATTCTGTCAGTTGTCTTTTGGTTTTGTTGACTGTTTCCTTTGCTGTGCAAAAGCTTTTGATCTTGATGAAGTCCCAATAGTTCATTTTTTCCCTTGCTTCCCTTGCCTTTGGCGTTGTTCCTAGGAAGAAGTTGCTGTGGCTGAGGTCGAAGAGGTTGCTTGTTGATTTTCTAATAGAATGACCTATTCATTGTTGTGAGTGGGATGCTGAAATCCCCAACTGTTACTGAATTGTTGTCTATTTCTCCTTTTAGTTCTATTGGTACTTGCTTAATATATTTTGGTGCTCTGATGTTGGCTATGTATATCTTTCAGCATTTTTTTAAAAGCTCTTGTTTAAATTCTAGCTAGTGAACATACAGAATAGTTTTTTTTTTTTTAGATTTTTTTTTCAGTGTTCCAAAATTCATTGTTTATGCACCACACCCAGTGCTACATGCAATACCTTCCCTTCATAATACCCATCACCAGGCTCACCCAACCCCCTACCCCCTTCCCCTCCAGAACCCTCAGTTTGTTTCTCAGTCCACAATCTCTCATGGTTTGTCTCCCCCTCCAATTTCCCCCCACTAACTTCTCTTCTCCATCTCCCAATGTCCTACACATTATTCCTTATACTCCACAAGTAAGTGAAACCATATAATAATTGACTCTCTTTGCTTGACTTATTTCACTCAGCATAATCTCTCCCAGTTCCATCCATGTTGATGCAAAAGTTGGGTATTCATCCCTGCTGATGGAGGCATAATACTCCATTGCATATATGGACCATATCTTCTTTATGCATTTTTCTGTTGAGGGGCTTCTTGGTTCTTTCCACACTTTGGCGACTGTGGACTTTGCTGCTATGAACATTGGGGTACAGATGGCCCTTCTTTTCACTACATCAGTATCTTTGGGGTAAACACCCAGTAGTGCAATTGCAGGGTCATAGGGTAGCTCTACTTTTAATTTCTTAAGGAACCTCCACACTGTTTCCCAGCAACACTGTAAGTGGGTTCTCCTTTCTCCACATCCTTTCCACCACTTGTTTCCTGTCTAGTTAATTTTGGCCATTCTAACTGCTGTAAGGTGGTATCTCAATGTGGTTTTGATTTGAATCTCCCTGATGGCTAATGATGATGAACATTTTTTCATGTGTCTGTTAGCCATTTGTATGTCTTCTTTGGAGAACTTTCTGTTTATGTCTTCTGCCCATTTTTTGACATGATTGTCTGTTTTTCGAGTGTTGAGTATGAGGAGTTCTTTATAGATCTTGGATATCAGCCCTTTGTCTGTAGTGTCATTTGCAAATATGTTCTCCCATTCCATGGGTTCCCTCTTTGCTTTGCTGACTGTTTCCTTTGCTGTGCAGAAGCTTTTTATCTTGATGAAGTCCCAAAAGTTCATTTTCACTTTTGTTTCCTTTGTCTTCGGAGACATATCTTGAAAGAAGTTGCTGTGGCTGATGTCGAAGAGGTGGCAGCCTATGTTCTCCTCTAGGATTTTGATAGATTCCTGCCTTACATTGAGGTCTTTTACCCATTTCGAGTTTATCTTTGTGTATGGTGTAAGAGAATGGTCAAGTTTCATTCTTTTACACATAGCTGTCCAATTTTCCCAGCACCATTTATTGAAGAGACTGTCTTTTTTCCACTGCATATTTTTTCCTGCTTTGTTGAAGATTAGTTGACCATAGAGTTGCAGGTCTATATCTGGCCTCTCTACTCTGTTCCACTGGTCTATGTGTCTGTTTTTGTGCCAGTACCATGCTGTCTTGGTGATCACAGCTTTGTAGTAAAGCTTGAAATCAGGCAATGTGGTGCCCCTAGTTTTGTTTTTCTTTTTCAACATTTCCTTAGCAATTCAGGGTTTCATACAAATTTTAATATTGTGTGTTCCAGCTCTTTGAAACATGCTGGTGGAGTTTTGATTGGGATGGTATGGAAAGTACGGATGGCTCTAGGCAGTATAGACATTTTAACAATGTTTATTCTTCTGATCTGTGAGCATGGAATGGTCTTCCATCTTTTTGTTTCTTCTTCAATTTCTTTCATAAGTTTTCTGTAGTCCCTTGAGTACAGATACTTTACCTCTTTGATTAGGTTTACTCCCAAGTATCTTATGGTTCTTGGTGCTATAGTAAATGGAATTGATTCTTTAATTTCCCTTTCTATAGCTTCATTGTTAGTGTATAAGAAAACAACTGATTTATGTGCATTGATTTTGTATCCTGCCACATTAATGAATTGCTTATTCTAGTAATTTGGGGGTAGAGTCTTTTGGGTTTCCATATAAAGTATCATGTCATTTGTGAATATAGAGAGTTTGACTTCTTCTTTGCCAATTTGAATACGTTTTATTGCTTTTTGTTGTCTGATTGCTGTTGCTAGGACTTCTAGTACTATGTTGAATAACAGTGGTGAGAGTGGGCATCCTTGTCGTGTTCTTGATCTCAAAGGGAAGGCTGTCAGCTTTCTCCATTAAGGATGATATTCGCTGTAGGTTTTTGCATAGATAGATTTTATGAAGTTGAGGAATGTTCCCTCTATCCCTATATTTGAATTGTTTTAATCAGGAAAGGATGCTGTATCTTTTCAAATGCTTTTTCTGCATAAATTGAGAGGACCATGTGGTCCTTCTCTCTTCTCTTACTGATTTGTTCTGTCACATTGATTGATTTGTGAATGCTGATCCACCCTTTCATCCCAGGGATAAATCTCACCTGGTCATGGTGGATAATCTTTTTAATGTACTGTTGGATCCTGTTAGCTAGGATCTTGTTGAGAATCTTGGCATCTATATTCATCAGGGATATTGGTCTGAAATTTTCCTTTTTGGTGGGTTCTTTGCTTGGTTTGTGGATCAGGGTAATTCTGGCTTCATAAAAAAGAGTCTGGAAGTTTTTCTTCTGTTTCTATTTTTTGAAACAGCTTCAGGAGAATAGGTATTATTTCTTCTTTGAATGTTTGATAGAATTCTCCAGGGAATCTGTCATGTCCTGAGCTCTTGTTTTTTGATCACTGCTTCAATCTAATTATTAGATATTGGTTTGTTTCTTAGCTTGCCTCTCCCTTCCTTCCCAGGATTGTTTTGTTACCATGTGAAATCATATGGTATTTGTCTTTCTCTGACTGACTTATTTTGCTTAATATATTACCCTCTAGCTCCATCCATGACATTGGAAATGGCAAGATTCATTTTTGTTTATGGCTGAGTAATATTCCACTCTCTATTTGTACTACAACTTCTTTATCCATTCATCAGTCAGTGGACATTTGGGCTCCTGAGGCAAGGGAAACAAAACCAAAAATGGACTATTGTGACTTCATCAAAATAAAAAACTGCACAACAAAGCAAACGATCAGCAAAAGTAAAAGGTAACCTGTAGACTAGGAGAAGATATTTGCAAATGTCATATCTGATATATTAAACTCACCACTTAGATGTTTAATTATTAATTAGGAGTATCAGAGCCAATTTATGCCAGGCTTAAAGTTTAAATAAAAATATAGCTGTTCATATGTTGTTAAAATAAATTTTGGATAAATCTGATTCAATTTCATGTTCTTTCTGATATTTTCTACATTAGAAACCTTTAAAATAGTCTTTCCTTTTCAGTCACTAGCTTTTTTTTTTCTCTGTCATGTATGATTATATCATATCATTATCACATTGTATCATATGACAAATGATTTCTTGCTAACTTCATATGTCAAGTTATATATGTACATATTTCATCCCCAATCAAAAGCTTAATTACATTCTTTAGTTTCATGAAGCTTAGTTTGTAAGCACATTACAATTTCTTTAAAGTAGATGTTAATTGATAATTGTTATGATTTCCTAATTAATTGGCCCTTTATCATTGTTAAATGTCCCTTTTATTTCTGTTAATACTTTGTTTTGAATTCTATTTTACCAACTATTAAAATAGCCACTCCAACCTTCTTATGCTTACTGTTTCCATGGTATATTTTTTGCTATTTTTGTTCAACCTTATTGTGTCTTTGTATTTTTAATTGCATTTCTCATCAGTAGCATGTAGTAGGGTCTTGTTTTTTATCCATTATGTCAGTTTCTGCTTTTTGATATAATTATTGATATGGTTGGATTTAGAGCTATAATTTAACCTATATTATTATTTATTTTCTGTTTTTCTTTCTGTTCCCTTATTTCTTTGCCCGCCTTTCTGTCTTTTGGAACATTTGAATATATTTCAATATTCCATTTTAAATTATATATTGGCTTTGGCTAACATCTTTTTTGTATATGATTAATTCTTATTTCCATTTATATATATATGATAAACTAAATGTTTAATTTATAATTTTAAAAAATCCTAAATTTTAAGCATATTAAAATGTGGGTATATTATGCACTCAAATTATTTTACCATTTATTATTTTTATTAAGAGACCTTAAAAATTGCTTTATAGTCAGGTAAGACATATAAATAGAACAGAAATGTGAATAGTGTATGTGGAACTACATATTGATATTTATTTTTATTTGGATCTAAGAACTTAAATTTCATGGTATATAAATTTAGATATATATCCTGGTTAGTATGAATCCAGTGAAAATCCTTAAATTTCCTGAGACCTTTATTAGGAAAGATATATTTTATTTAGATAGCATACATGATTGCTAATTAGTAAAATAACAGATATAAACAAGTTTTGAGAGTTGTGTAAATTTTTAAAACTCCTTTTATATTATTAGAATTATAGGTATATCTTTCATATACTTACAAACTAATGTCTGGTTTTAAACTTTTAAATATCTATTTTATTTTATTTTTCAAGATTATTTATTTATTTATTTGACAGAAAGAGAGACAGCCAGAGAGAGAACAGAGCAGAGGAGTGGGGAGGGAGAAGCCAGCTTCCTGCTCAGCTGAGAGCTGGATGCGGGACTCCATCCCAGGATCCCAGGATCATGACCTGAGCCAAAGGCAGATGCTTAATGCTTGAGCCACCTAAGAGTCCCTAAACTTTTAAATATTTAAACTCCTAGGGATGCCTGGGTGGCTCAGTCGGTTAAGCTGCTGCCTTCAGCTCAGATCATGATCCCAGGGTCCTGGGATCGAGTCCCGCATCGGGCTCCTTGCTTGGCAGGGAGCCTGTTTCTCTCTGCCTCTGCCTGCTTGTGCATGCACTCTCTCTCTCTCTGACAAATAAATAAATAAATTCTTAAAAAAATTTAAACTTCTAGAAGTATACAATAATTTTTATTAGTGTACATACTTAGTAAAATTTTTATTAGTGTACATACTTAGTAAAATGCCACAAATATCATCTGACTTTTAAAGAAATTAATTTGAACCAGTAATTATTTAGATTACTACTTAATTTAGTTACATATATTTAGATTATATTACAAACCTTTAAGGATCATGTTAGTAATAATAACTACTTTGACATCAAAACAGATGCAAGAAATTCAGAAAACTTTCTTTAAATCTTTCATACAAATATCCAAATTCTTAGAAAAATTAAAGTATCATGCTTTTACTGTAATCTCTTTTGTAATCTATAGTAACTACTGTTATTTTTTAAAAAGATTTTATTTATTTGACAGACAGAGATCACAGGTAGGCAGAGAGGCAGGCATAGGGAGGGAGGGGGAAGCAGGCTTCCTCCTGAGTAGAGAGCTGGATGTGGGACTCGATCCCAAGACCCTGAGATCATGACCTGAGCTGAAGGCAGGGGCTTTAACCCACTGAGGCACCCAGGTGCCCCTAGTAACTATTATTCTTAACTGAATTTATTTTAATCAGGAGAATTATATAAACTTATTTTTGTAAATTTTAAATTAAAATAAACTCGATTTTATTTTAACAGAATTTAACCTACTTTAAATTTAAAATTAAAGGTAAAGATTTATCCCCTGGAAATCATTTCTAATTTATAAGAATAAGTCTTGAAAGAATTACTCTTTAATAAAAGAAGTGGGGGCACCTGAGTGGCTCAGTGGGTTAAAGCCTCTGCCTTCAGCTCAGGTCATGATCCCAGGGTCCTGGGATGGAGCTCCGCATCAGGCTCTCTGCTCAGCAGGGAGCCTGCTTCCCTTCCTCTCTCTCTGCTTGCCTCTCTGCCTACTTGTGATCTCTCTCTGTCAAATAAATAAAATCTTAAAAAAAAAAAAAAAAGAAGTGTGTTGGGAAGGACTTCTCTGCCTGAGTAGCCTTCAAACTAAGATGCCACACTCTGCACATCTGGCTTTAAAAATTAAAAAAAAAAAAGATGGGGCATCTGTGTGGCTCAGTGGGTTAACCCTCTGCCTTCAGCTCAGGTCATGATATCAGGGTCCTGGGATCGAGCCCCACAGTGTACTCTTTGGTCAGCAGGGAGTGTGCTTCTCCTTCAGCCTGCCTCTCTGCCTATTTGTGACCTCTCTCTTTCTGTGTCAAATAAACAAATAAAATAATTTTTAAAAAGAAAGAACATTATTTATTTGTTTATTAGAGAGAGAGAGGATGAGTGGGAGAGGGGCAGAGAGGGGGAAGAGGACAATAATCTCAGGCAGACTCCTCGCTGAGCATGGAGACCAACATGGGGTCTGATCTTATACCCTGAGATCATGACCTAAGTCAAAACAGAGTCTCACACTTAACTGAATAAGCTACTCAGGTGCCCCTGCACATTCTGGCTTTTAATGACTACTAATTGATTACTATCATGCCCATTTGAAAATCTGAGTTCCTTTTCACTTGGTAAATTCAGAAGGAATACTTAAATGTATTTAAACCAAAATTAAATGTAAACTCAAAAGTCAATTATTTAAAGTAGAGTTCAATTTAAGCCAAAATTAGATTTGAAATTCAAAAGTATTTAAAGGAGAGACTGATTTAAGCTTTGTCCAAACTAGGAAAAAAAGAAAAGAAACATTTAAAATTACTTGCTTACATAATTATAGTTTCTATGGCTGAGTGGAAGGAAAGGAAGGGGTTAACTGACTTAACTGACTTTTTGTCCATGCATGAAGCTTTGATTTTTTTTTGGGGGGGGGGGCACACAAACATGTACACACATGGGGAGTTGTGGTCATGGTGGGGTAGGGGTAGAGGGATAGAGAGAGAGAGAATCCCAAGCAGATTACATGTTCTCCACAGACCTCAACATGGGACTCAGTCTTATGACCCTGAGATCATGACCTGAGCCAAAATCAAGAGTTGGATGTTTAATTGACAGAACCACCCAGGTTCCCTGAAACATTGACCTTTTTATCACTAGAGATGTCCAGCTGACCAGAAGGTTTCTATAGAAAGAAGATAAATAAAAATGGTTAAAAATAATGAAATTCATTAAACTTTTCTCCCCATATTAAAATTTTCTGATGATATCTGCTCAGAATTCTATTTTCTAGTCAACTGGGTATGGATATACTTTCTTTATGGCTTTTATTTATTTATTATGATTTTTAATTATTTATTTATTTATTTATTTTAGAAAGAGAAAGAGACAGCTTGAGTGGGGAATGGAAAGAGGGTGAGGGAACAGAGGGGGAGGGAGCAAGGAGGGAAGAGGGAATAAGGAAGAAGGGAAAAAAATCTGAGGCAGACTCAAGATGAGCAGAGGGATAGGGAGAGAGAATCCCAAGCAAGCTCCACACTCCCCACAGAGTCCAACTTGTGACTAGGTCTCAGGACCCTGAGATCACCACCAGAGCCAAAACCAAGAGTTGGAAGCTCAACCTTCTGAGCCAGCCAGGGGCCATTCTGTATGGCTTTTAATGTAAACTTTGCATAATCTAGAAAATTTAGATTAATACTTAGTTTTTGTATTGTTTTGCTAAGTTTCCTCTACTATTACTATTAAATTTCATTTAATACAATATACTATTAAATTTCATTTAATACAATACTCTGTATTACAAATTTAGACTTATGTTCACAGCAAATTAAGAGATCTACAACTTGTCTAAAGCAAGTTTGCTTATACCAAATTATACTAACCTATTTCCTAACCCCCACCCCCATAAATTAATGCTTGTTTCTTGGCACTTAAGTATGCAAAAATTCAAGGCAAGGCCTTTTTCGTACATTACTACAAATGGAATAAAAACCAGGATATCCTCCCTCTTGAAAATACATTCACTCTGAGACAGTCAAGGCTTTTACCAAATAGCAATAAACTCAATTTCAATTAAACTTCAGTTCATAAGTTGATTCATATAAGAGAAAGGAAAACAAAACAAAACACACTTCCACACTTGCAAGAGACATCTTTTCCTGGTTGTGTTGATCTGACCATACAGAAATGTGTTACATTTTCTTTCCAATAATTTTTAATATCTTTTAAGCCTTTTCCTTTACTTTATCTTAGAGATGATTCTTACAGGTTCCGTTACAAAAAGGGAAGTGCTCAGCACTACAGTGCTTAGCTGTGAGTTGACAGGAATACTCTATTCTTAAAATTCCCATTGGAGACTTGGAACTTTACCCAGGGTCAGAGGATTTGGCAATGGTTGCTGTCCTGCAGGTCTGCTCTTTAAATGACAGCAGAACTCTCTGCCTGTGCTCTCTCTCTCTCTCTCTCTAACTAATAAATAAATGAAATCTTAAAAAAAAAATAAAATAAAAAAAAAAAAAGGGACGCCTGGGTGGCTCAGTTGGTTAAGCGGCTGCCTTCGGCTCAGGTCATGATCCCAGCGTCCTGGGATCGAGTCCCACATTGGGCTCCTTGCTCGGCTGGGAGCCTGCTTCTCCCTCTGCCTCTCTGCCTGTGCTCTCTCTCTCTCTCTCTCTCTCTCTCAACTAATTAATAAATGAAATCTTAAAAAAAAAATTTTTTTTAAATGACAGCAGAACTTCACTGGGAGCATAAATACAATTCTGCACTATGTCCATTTTTACAGTTGTTAGAAGTTCTTCTTTACAATTTACTTAGTCTTTTGCAAAAGTGAGACTGATAATGGAAAATAGTCAACACAGAAAAAACTCTTGTGGCTTTTTCTGACATTTGGGGGAACAAAAAATGTAAAGAAAAAACAGATATGTAATGTTTTTCCCACTTATGTGTAAATTTCTCTACATATTTTTTAAACTAATGCTATTTCCTAAAAAAAAAGGATTGTTCTCACACCTAAGAACTTCTCTTAATAATGGAGGTTGAAGTTACATTAAAGATATAGCTGTCATAATAAAATTTGATACAGATGTCCTTGGAAAGATATCACAAATGATAAAACTGTTTCATGAACTATAGAGCACAGTATGGTTAAATTTAGTCTTACTAGCACCTTGCTTTAACTTGATAAATCAGCAAATCAAATTTTTCTTTAGTGTCAATGTCATTATGAAGGAAAGCAAGTCTTTCCAACATACAATCTGCACAGGTCAAATATCTTTCAATCCAGGGAGACTCTGGCTTTTATCTTTGTTGGGAAGATGGAAACCAACACAGACACACAAATGTCTACTTTTATATTTTGACTAATTTTATTCTTTAAATAATATTATGAAATAGTATACATAATAAAAATTTGGAACAACAAAACAGAAGAAAGAATTCCCATATACCAGCCAAAGATCTAAATATTACCAAAAATATAGATACTTTTGTAACCCCCTCAATCCCATCTATTTTCTTTTCCACAGAGGTGACTATAATTTATAGTCATAATTCTTATGAGTATAATTTTATTATTTTCATTGGTGTTTCTGCGAACAGCTCCAATTAAAACTTTTTTGGGGGGGCACCTGGGTGGCTCAGTGGGTTAAACCTTTGCCTTTGGCTCAGGTCATGGTCTCAGGGTCCTGGGATCGAGTCTCACATTCAGCTCTCTACTCAGCGGGAAGTGTGCTTCCCCCTCCCTCTCTCTGCCTGCCTCTCTGCCTGCATGTGATCTCTGTCTGTCAAATAATAAATAAAATCTTTAAAAAGAACAATTTTTTGAAGCCTTTTTCTTTGTTGCATGTATTTCTTGTATGTTGGTCTGCTTATTATTTTTGCTAGTGTTGGGTCAAGCTTTTTATTTAAAATTTTATTTAAAATTAAGGTAGGGCCTTCTTGCCCTACCTTAATATCCTTCAGCTTTATTCTATCTTTTGCTATAGTTTATTTTGTTACTTAAATTCCATTGACTTCCTCTTCTTATTTGTACCATTTATCTCAATGACAATTTTTTGTGTGCAATTTTTGTTTCTAATGAAACTTACAGTTTACTTACATTTAAAAAAAAAGTATTCTTAGCCTTGATGAAATGTCCATTTTTATTCGACTTGTCAGTTATTTGGTATTATTTGTATGCTACAATACCTTACTTTCAAACTATTCATTCTCCTTCTTTCAAGCTGGACAGGACATTCTCTGTGACTGCCCTTTTGAGTTGGGTACACTGTTACTGTTTCCTCTTTCATAGTTTACTTCTTCTAGATCCTCAAAAAGCTTTCTAAGCAAAGGTGTGCCCATAATTTGTTATGGATTCATATCTTTTCCTCTTTCCTTCTTTTCCTCTTCCCTCCCTTCCCTCTTCCCACCCTTCTTTTCTACCTTCCTTCCTTCTCTCCTTCTTGTCCTTCTTTTCTTTTTTCCCTGTATTTTAAAGATAGCTCAGGAAGAGGAGATTAAAAACATATGTTCATTTCAATCCTGGTCCAGAGGTTTCTAATTTTTTTTTAAAACAAATTCAGATTCACAGGAAAGTCATAAAATTAGCACAAATTCTCAAATGCCCTAAGATTCCCTAAATGTTCATATTTTACCACATTTCCATTACTTTTTCTTTTGAAATAATTTGAAAGAAAGTTTCAGACAGGATATCCTTTTTTTCTCTGAAGACTTCAGTGTGCATTTTTTAAAACATTCTCCTACATTAGGACTTTACAATGATCAAAGTGAGGAAATTAACCTTGGAAAAGTACTTAAATTCATAGGTAAATAAAACTTATCAAGTGCTCAGCTAAGGCTCTTTATTACAGAAAGAAACTTTTTTCCTTATTCAAAGTCTAATTCATAACTACACATTGAATGTAATTATCATGTCTCTAGTTTACTTCAGAACACTTCATTAGATTTTCATTATCTTTCATAACTGTGATGTTTTTTATTTTATTTGTTTATTATTTATTTACTTATTTTTAAAGATTATTTATTTGAGAGAGAGAGAAAGAGCTCATCAGAAGGGGAAGGGTTAAAAAGAGAAGGAGAGAATCTCCAGCAGACTGTGTGCTGAGTGCTGAGTCCTTTGTGGGGATTGATCTCATGATCCTGTGATCATGACCTGGGCTGTAACCAACTTGGTCACCTAAAGAGCTGAGCCACCCAGGTACCCCCCCCTCCCCCATGATGTAGTTTTAATATCATAGATCAGTTATTTGTAAAATATCCCTCAATTTGTGCTTGTTGAATTTTTCCTCATGATTAGATTCAGATAATGCATTTTTGGTAGGAATACTTTAGAAATGCTCTTCTGCCTCACTGTGCTGTATCAAAATCCATATGATGTCATTTGTCCCATTAATGATGATACTAATTTTGGTCACATGGTTAAGATTTTATTGAGTTCTCTTTTAAAATTTTTAAGTGGGGGGAACCTGGGTGGCTCAGTTGGTTAAGTGTCCAACTCTTGATTTTGGCTCAGATCATGATCTCAGGGTCATGGGATCAAGCCCTGAGTTGCGCTCTACGCTTAGCATGGAGTCTGCTTGTCTTTCTCCCTCTGCTCCCCGACCCACACGTGTGCTCTCTTTCTCAAATAAATAAATAAAATCTTTTAAAAAAGAAAATAAAATTTATAAGGGATTTCACAGAAAGGATAATGAGTAATGAATTTAACAGTAAAAAGTGTCAGATGATCAGATAAAGAGCATCTAACCAGTCTTCCTGGAACACAGATACAAGTGGCAAGTTGTAGGAACTTGCAAGGAAATTCAAGACACCAAGAATATTCAGTTTCTGAGGTATGAGCCTGAGGGAGGAATTTGGGAGATTTCTATAGGATCCTGTTGTGTCTATTTGCTTTATTGCCTCTGTGGATAAACAGACAAGTTCTGGTAGTGGGTCTTGGTTTGCTCTTGCTCAGCAGAATGATAATTATGTGGGTAAATTTTTCTTCTTAGTTCTGAAATTTTTAAAAAAGTGTCAAATGACAATAATACCATTTGTACTGGCATTAAAATGAGAAATTCTTAGGGGTAAATTGAACAAAATATGCATAAGACTTATATAGTGACAGCTACAAATCAATGCTGAGATATATTAAAGAAGACCTAAATACAGAGTTATATACCATACTAATAGTTTGGGAAACTCAACAGCGTGAAGATGTCAACTATCACAAAGTTAATCTATAGATAAATGTAACCCAAGTAAAAATCCCATCAGTCTTCTTTTTCTATAGAAATTGACAAGCTCTTTTAAAGATTACATATAACTAAAAAGGGCATGGAGTAATCAAAGTAGTTTTGATAAAGAAAATAAAGAGAGTTCAATTGCCAGATTTCAAGATTTTTTTTTTTAAGCTGCATGAATCAAGACAGGATTGGTACATAAAGATCAATGGAACAGAATAAAAATTCTAAAAATAGGCCAAATATATGGCCAGTTGCTTTCCACCAAAGGTGTCCTGGCATGTCAATCAGAAAAGGAGAGGTGTTTTTTGTTTGTTTGTTTGTTTGTTTGTTTTTTCCCACAGAGGTGTTGACAAAATGAACATCTATATGCAACAATATAAACTCTTACTTTTTCTTCACATTATATATATATATATATACACATGTGTATATATATATACACATATAGACTCAAAATGGATGAAAGACCTAAATGTAACCAATAAAACTGTAAAATTTTTAGAAGAAAACATAGGAGACAATCTTGAACTTGCAGTAGATAAAAACTTCTAAGGAGGTCATAAAAAAGCATGACTTACTTTAAAAATGATACATTCATTTCAATAGAAAAAGGATATTTCTATAAAGCATTAATTCTTGTCCCAGAAAAGTTAAAGATTGCTTTATGAATTTTTGCTACCTAATTCCAGGAAGGAAAAAGTGAATCAATCCTGTAAATTTTCTATTATTCAGTATTTAATTGCTAAATTATTATTTATAGTGGGGTGAAAATTCTGAGTTGCAAATTATGTCATGAGCATTACCACTTTTGAGAAAAATAGCAATGTTTTTCAAATATGTTTTCTGCATAACTTGGAAGTCTGGAATACAAGATTCCATTCACCTCTTCAAGTTTATTTTCCCCAGCATTGGACAGAAGCCACAGTAGATAGTCTCAACTAGTTTTTTCATGATAGAACTAATACTTAAAAATTTAGGAGGACTTCTTGAGATAATTAATCAAGGAAATATAATTGAATGTATGGTATTTAACTATATAATGTACAAGACTTCAAGTATATGTTTATAGTCAGATGTAAGAAAATATATATACATATTTTAAAAGATTTTATTTGTTTGATAGAGAAAGACACAGTGAGAGAGGGAACACAAGCAGGGGAGTGGGAGAGGGAGAAACAGGCTTCCCACTGAGCAGGGAGCCCAATGTGGTGCTCAATCCCAGGAGCCCAGGATCATGACCTGAATTGAAGGCAGACACAATGACTGAATCACCCAGGCATCCCATCTTTTATATTACTTATAAAAGCTGCATGTTCTCCTTTGCCTCCTCATAGTAAACATATATGTATGCATGTATGTGTGTATATATGTATATATACACATATATGTACATGTATACATGCATATATATCTCACATTAAAATTTATTTTAACCAACATAACTTTATTATCTTACACTTCTGAAGTTTAGAAGGTCTGGGTAAGACCAATGTAACTTTATTATCTTATACTTCTGAAGTTTAGAAGGTCTGGGTAAGAGGATTCAACTGAATCCTCTGCTTAAAATTTCTCAGAAATAAAATCAAGGATTCAGCAGGCTTGTACTCCTTTCTGGAGGCTTTGGGGATCTACTTTCACAAATTTTTAAAAGTATTAATTACAGACACTTGTATCTCATTTGGGTAAATGAAAATGTAATAATTAAGCATGAAATAAGGTAATGGAGATATATGCACATCTAGAACATAAAATAAGTGATTTTAATAATGAATTAAAAAAATAAAATAGTGTCATGTGTTTAAATCTATGACAAATGATTTTCTGAGATTTTAAATACAACAAATTCAGAAAAGATAGTTCTTGTTCCTTAAAAATTATAAATAGCATATGTTTTCCTACTATTTTTAATTTTTCACATTTGGCATTTACTTTTGTCTGACATTTAGGAAATTTGAGTGTGAGAAAAACAACAGCCTTTTAGCATTTTAGAAAAGGTCAATTAATCTAATTTGATATCTATAAATGACATCTTAGATTTTCAACAATAGGTTTTTGAAATTGGCTCATTTATTGAGTGATAAATGAGAAATCTATTTTAGAAAACATCACCATCATAGAAAGTTGTATGGTTCTCTTATTTCCCTTTGAATTGACAAAATGAGTGGATAATATTCATGAACCTGTAGTGTCTCACATTCATTTTGAGTTGTTTGGTTCAGTTTTAGTGGGGAATATGCAAAAGGCCAGATGAATTCCATTTGAGAGCAAGTGCTGCCTTCTCTAGGGACTGTGAAAGAAGAGCCCTGCCTGTTTCTCTGAATGAGGAAGGACAAAGGATCTTGATAAAGGCTATTTACTAGCTTCAGATCAATATCAAAAATATGTACAAGCCCTCTACTGAGTTCTGGAATATACTATTTAAAGGCTTTATGCTTAGGTAGCTCACAATCTAGCAGAAAGACAGACATGCCAATTTAATTACAATCTAATATGACAACACATACAATAAATCAGCCAGATATGTACTTGAGATGCAAAGGATACCATTCGCTTAGTTTTAGAACCAAAATATAAGCATGATTAGTTTAGGCCAATAAATTTATTTTTTGTAGACTTGGCCTGTATGTAAACAGACATAGCTGAAGTAAAATGGAGTGAAGAAGAAATCCACTCATTCTTACTGATTTTCCATCTGAGTTAAGACAAAATCCAAAATTCTTCCCATGTCTTTTTTTTTCCCCTCCCATGACTTTTGACGTGAACATGATCTGACCCCTTGTTAAGGATCCAGCTTTACCTTCCTCTACCCTCCCCGTGTTTATTGTGTTTTGGCCATATCTCTCCTCAGAATGCCTTCCTGAACCATCTTATATATAATAACAATGCTCCCTTGCATTTTCCATGTTATACTTTTTTTCAGAGCATTTAACATAGTTGACATGTATTTGTCTATGTGTTTGTTTATTACTGACTTCTCTACTAAAACATAAATCCCTAACAGCAAAGACTTTTTCTATTTTATTTAATACTGTGTCCCCAGCACTTGAAACAGTGTCTGCATTTTAGTAGAAATGTGTTAAATATTGAATTAAGTAATTATTGAGATATATCACCTGGTTATCCTTCCTCACTATTAATCAATAGGAGCTTGGAGTTTCTCAAAAGAAACAGAAAGACAAGATATATGTCTCTATTTTATGCCCCAACAATGTCTTATCTGGGATAGTGATTTAATAGCGGTCTCAGATACATATAATTCTCTGTCTCATTGCTAACAGGTTCTGCTTTGTTTTGGTATAATATTTGGTAACTTATTCTACTTTGTTCTCATATAAAATGTTCTTCATCTTGTCAAATCTTCCTGTAAATTTAGGTCAAAAGAAAAAAAAAACCTCTCAAATACTAGTTAAAATATAAATTGATATAAGTGCAGAAGCATGTGGCAAGTGAGAATACTCAAGCCCAAGAAGGTAACTTATCTCAATTAAGGACAAAAGAAGAAAAAGAATAAAAAGCAGCTGAAGAGTACTGCCCAATTAAGAACTAATTGGAAATGAATAGTGCACAAAAAGTGTGTTGAGAGAAGAAGTCAAATTGTACCCAGAGTATTATGTTAAAAATGAAGATCTGGAACTGACCATTAAAAGCTGACTACAAAAGTTTCAATTATTTGCTAATGTCAACAAACTATAATTGAGTTATGCAAAATGACATCCCATTAAAAGCCCAGTTAACTGCTTGAATCAATGGCAATAATTTCTCCTCTATTTTTGTGTAAAATAATTAGCAGTGATTATAAAATCTATAACAGGCTTCAAAGTAAGGTTGGCTAAAAACGATTTCTCCTTATTTTAAAGTGATGTAGTGATGTTGGGAGGGTTCATCAACCTAGACAGTTTCATTATGTAGGGGACACATGTAAACTCACATGTGTTAAAACACTCTGATGTTATTCCTATTAGGTTGATAATAGCATTTTAAGAAAGTCATTCAGCCTCAAAATTGAGGGCCTGCTTAGAGCACACCTAGACATATCTCATACATTTATAGATGTGGTTCAATGATTATGAGTAGGTTATTTTTGAAATTCTATGGGGAATAGTAAACTAAAAATTATTGGTAAGTTGTGCAATGCTTAAAGAAGCAAACCAAAACTATAATTGTCAGGGTACTAGCTCATGACCTCTGTTGGCACCCTGAGCTGATACGGTATAAAAAATATGATTTGGAAGGCACCTGGATGGCTCAGTCAGTTAAACATCTGACTTTGGCTCAGGTAATGATCTCGGGGTCCTGGGATCAAGCCCCATGTTGGGCTCCATGCTCAGCAGGGAGTCTGCTTGTCCCTCTCCCTCTGTTCCTCTCCTTGCTCATTTTCTCTCTCTTAAATAAATACATAAATAAATGAAATCTTAACAAATAAAGAATATCATTTGAAGTAAGGCAGACCTGCTATCAAATGATCAAATCATTTCTCTGGCATTTAATATCAGGGTCCCATTTGGCTAGTAAAATATGCTTTTTGATTGGGGAGGGTATGTGTGATGGTAAGCACTGTGAATTGTATAAGACTGATGAATCACAGACCTCTACCCCTGAAACAAATAATACATTATGTGTTATTTAAAAAAAAATATGCTTTTGGAAACCTTAGTTTTCTTGTATGTAAAATAGGAGGATAATGTGTGTTTGTGTGTGTAATTGCTTTTCCCAGGATAGGATATGGTGAGTGCTTGGCAATGAGTACACTCTCAATAAAGATAGCTAGTATCATCACCACAGTAATGTGTCAAGTATTCTAAAAGAAACTAAAAAGATATTAGAATTCCCTTCTAATTAGCTAGTCTTTATGTTTCCCTGTTTTCAAAAATAAAAATGAAATAAAATTGCAACTTAATTTAATTAAGGGAGGTATCATTTATTTCATTACTTTTCAGGTGTTTTTTTTTAAAGTCATCTTTATTGAGATATAGTTACATACAATAAAATGTACCCATTTAGAGTATACCTTTTGATATGTTTTTACAAATTTACATGTTTCCATGTAGCCTAGTCCTGTAATCAAAATACAGCTCATATCTGCAACTTAAAAAGTACCTTTGTATGCCATCCTACACAGTCTTTCCCCCATCACCCCAGTCCCAAGAGCCAGGGAACCTCTGATATATTTTCTTTATTGTATATTTGATTAATCTTTTCTAAAAATTTATATAAATAAAAACATATAATATGCATTTCTTTATGTCTGGGTCTTCTGCTTGGTGTAATGTTTTTGAGATCTATCCATGTTGTCATGTGCTAGTAGCTTATTATTTTGTTATTCCTGAACAGTATCACATAGTATGGCCATGACACTGTTATTTATCTACTTAACTCTTAGTGGACATTTAGAATGTTATTGAGAATAAAGGTGCTAGGAACATTTACATAGAAGACTTTGTCCAGGAATAGTTTCATTTGTCTTGAGGAAATACCTAGAAATAGGATTGCTGGGTCATAAAGTAAATATGTGTTCAACATTTTTAGAAATTCCTAAACTCTTTTTCCAAAGTGGCTGCCATTTTGTTTCTTAGTCCAATGTATGAGAGTTCAAGTTGTCCCACATTCATGTCAACACAGTACAGTGTCTTTTTAATTGTGGACATTTTGTTGGATTGGTAGATATATCATAGAATTTCATTGTAGTTTTGCTTTGAATTTCTCTGATATCTACTGATACTGATCATCCTTCTATGTGTTTGACATTTAATTAAATTTTTGGTGAAGCACCTTAAAATATTTTTGTCTTTTTAAAATTGAATTATTTCTCTTTTTATTACTGAGTTGTAAGAATTATTTATGTTCTCTGAATACAAGTCATTTATTAGATATGTATTTTTCAAATATTTTTCCCAGTCTTTGACTTCCTTTTTTAATTTCTCATGAGTATATTTTAGAGGCAAAATCTCTATTTTTGACCAAGTCCAATTTATTAATTACTTATTTCATTTTTGTGTGTGTCCTTTATAAGAAGAAATAACCCAGAGTCACAAATATTGTCTCCTGCTTTCTCCTAGAAATTTATACCTTTAGTTTTTTCATTTAGATCTATCATCAGTTTTGAAGTAATTTTTATAATATGATGAACTAGGTGTCAAGATTTTTTTATCCATACAGATATCAAAAATTCCAGGACCATTTGTTTAAATATTATAACTTCCCCTCTGAATTTCCTTAATATCTTTGTCAAAAATCAATAGACTATATATGTGTGATTATGTTTATGGACAACTTTATTGCAGCCATTGGCAAACTTACTCTGTGAAGGGACAGATAGTAAAAATTTTAGACTTTTCAGGCCATTCAGTTTCTGTTACAACTGCTTAACTCTGCCACAGAAAGTAGACATTATCTATGTCTACTTTTTATAGTAGACATATATATTTATGTCTATGTTTACTATTGATATATGTAAGTAAGTGGACTTTGCTATGTTCCAATAAAACTTCATTTACAAAAGAAGCAGCATACCAGATTCAGCCCATAGGCCATGGTTTGCTGATTCCTATGTTGTGTTTTATTGATCTCTCTGTCTCTATACACATACCACATTGGTATTCATTATCGTAACTTTATTATAAACTCTGAATCAGGCCATATTTGTTATTTTAGAGTTTTTAGTTTTTATGAACTTGCTAAATCTTATTATTAGTTATATCAGCTTTTTTTTTGGTAGATATTTAGGATTTCTGTAAAGGTGATCATGTCATTTGCAATTAATGTAGTTTTATCTCCTCCTTTACATTCTCTGTAACTTATAGATTTTTTTTCTTACCTTATTCCACTATCTAGAACCTCCAGTAAGTTGAATTGAAGGGGCAAAAACTAGTCTTTCTCATTTGTAATTCTAGGGGTAAAAAAATCATGTCTTTAACCATTAACATTTGCTGTATTTGCTGTTATTGATAGGTTTTGGTAGATGCCTGTTTTCAGGGTGAGGAAGTTTCTTTATTTCCCAGTTTTCTGAGAGAGTTTTTATAACTGGGTTCTGAATTTTGTTAAGTGTTTTTTTTTTTCAGCATCTATTGAAATTATAATATTGATTTTTCCCTTTACTCTGTTAATAATGATGAATTATGTTGATTGATTCAAATGCTTGGGGTACTATCAAGTGATGGATGAGAGTTCTATCAACATTTGCACAAGTTGTTTAGAAAAATTTTAGTCATTCTAGAGTATGTGTAGGGGTTTATGTATTAGTGTGTGTGTGTGTGTGTGTGTGTGTGTGTGTGTGTGTAGTGTTATTTCACTGTGGTTTTAATTTGCACATTTATTTTTTTTAAATTTATTTATTTACTTGATAGACAGTGAGATCACAAGTAGGCAGAAAGGCAGGCAGAAAGAGAGGGGGAAGCAGGCTCCCTGCTGAGCAGAGAACCAGATGCAGGGCTCAATCCCAGGACCCTGAGATCATGACCTGAGCCAAACGCAAGGTTTTAACCCAGTGAGCCACCCAGGTGCCCCAATTTGCACATTTCTGATGGTTAAAAATGTTAAACTTTTTTTCAGGATTGTACTGGATATTCTTGTATCTTACTTTTTGAGATGCCTCTTGCATCCTTTCCCATTTCTAAAAATTGGTCTGTCTTTTCCCTGTAGTTGTCAGAGTTACTACAAACACCAGCCATCTGTTTGGAAATACCTGTTACAGATATATTTCCCCAGTTTATGGTTTCTCTTAATGGTTTTATAGATTGATATTTTTCAAATTTTCATGTAGCTCCAATATCAATAGTTTTTCCTTTTAGTTAGTAGTGCTTCTGTGTCTTCTCAAAGAAAATCAACCACCTGAAGTTTATAAATTTTTTCTCCTATATTTCCATCTATGCTATTATAGTTTGGTTTTATGTTTTGATCTATGATCTAATTTTTTAATTGATGGTAAGTTTGAGGTCCATTTCCCTCATTATGGATATTCAGTTGCTCTAGCACCATTTATTGAAAAGATTCTCCTTTCCTCACTTGCTTTGATGTCTGTCAACATTATTTGGCTGCATATTCGTGACACTATTTGCTGTTCTATTCCATTGATCTATTCAGTCTTTCATCAATAACTAATTGCCCTGATTACTTTTCATCAGTCTTTAAATGAGATAATATGTCTTTCATATTTTTTATTTTTTCAATTTTTTTTGTCTATCCTAGGTGCTTTGCTTTTCATATTTAATTTTTAAAATTAGCTTGCTAATTTCCTCAAAAACCTTGTTCAGATTTTTGTGGGACTTAATTCAATCCCAACTTTGGATAAGATTTTTATTTATGTAAAATAAATCAGTATTTTTAAAGAAATTATTTATTTAAAATAATATTTTAATATTATTGACTTTTAATCCATGTACTTATTATTTCCATTTTTAAGGTCTCATTTACTTTTTTCCCCTTTTTAAAAAAATAATTAAAAAAATTTTTATGTATCTATATTTTTAGTAATCTCTAAACCCAATATGGGGCTTGAACTCATAACCCTGAAGTAAAGAATCTCATGCTCTTCTGACTGAGCCAGCCAGGGTCCCAGGTGTCATTTACTTTAATCTCAACAATATCTTGCAATTTTCTGTTATGAGATAACACACATCTTTTATTACATTTATTTCAAAGTATTTCATATTTCTGTGTTCAGCTGCAAATTTTAATGCTTCTATACAATTGTACATTGCTAGTAATATAATTTACTTTTATTTATTAACTTTGTAACCTACAACATTGATAATTGATTTATTATTTCTAGGTTTTTGTTTTTGTTTTGGTAGGTTCATTAAAATTTTTACATACACAATCTTGTCATCTGCAAATAAATACGGGTTTGCTTATCTCTTTCCAATATGTATGTATTATATTTCTTTTTCTTGCCCTATCACATGGGCTAGATTCTCTATATATTAATGAATATAAATGGTGATGACTATAATAACCCTTGACTTGCTCATGATTGCAGGAGGAAAGTGTTCAATATTTTATCATTAGGTATGTTGTTAGACACTATGGGACAATGGAAATAGTTCATCCTAGCAGTAGGTTATATGGGTAAATTCTCTGTAGAAAATTTAAAACTAATAAAAATACTGAATTACATTTACTTGCCTTTTTAATTCTCATAATGTGACAGATTCTAAATGGCAGTATTATGTGCTGAATTGTATTTCCCTCCAAATTCATGTTTTGAAATCTTAACCCCTAGTACCTCAAAATGTGACCATATTTGGAGACAGGACTTACAATGGAAAATTAAGTTAAAAAGAGGTTATTAAAAGTGGCTCATAATTCAATCACACTGATATCCTTATGAGAAGAGGGGATTTAGACACACAGAGAAATTCCAGGGGTGTTAGTATACAAAGGAAAGACAATGTGACGACAAAGTGAGATGGCAGTCATCTACAAGTCAAGAACAGGCTTGATTTCTTCAAAAGAAATGAAAACTCCTGACGCCTTGATCTTGGACTTCTAGACTCCAGAACTGTGATAAAATGAGTATCTATTGTTTAAATAATCTTGTCAATGGCATTTTATGATGGCAGCTCCAGCAAGCTAATACAGTTAGAAATTAAATACTCTCTCCAAGAAAAAAAAAATGCTGGCCTAATTTCTAAAGAATTTCTGTGGGTAACTGGCAAATGGTTACATTTTTATCACTAATCCCTTAATTAACATTGTATTCTACATAGGTTAAATTTAGAGAATCCCTAGTTATAGATTGGGCTCCTAAAAGTAGAATTAGCTATATACATTCATTTTAATAATGTTTTCATAGTATGTGATTGTTTGAACTCACTTCAGATGTAGTTCCTATTTCTACATCCTGTGGAATTACAATTTTTTTTTAATTTTTAAAATTTATTTTCAGTGTTCCAGAATTCATTGTTTATGCACCACACCCAGTGCTACATGCAATACATGCCCTCCATAATACCCACCACCAGGGTCACCCAACCCCCCATCTCCCTCCCCTCCAAAACCTCAGTTTGTTTCTCAGAGTCCACAGTCTCTCATGTTTTGTCTCCCCCTCCAATTTCCCCCAACTCGCTTCTCCTCTCCAGTGTCCTACATATTATTCCTTATGCTCCACAAGTAAATGAAACCATATGATAATTGACTCTCTCTGCTTGACTTATTTCACTTAGCATAATCTCTCCCAGTCCCATCCATGTTGATACAAAAGGGTATTCATCCTTTCTGATGGAGGCATAATACTCCATTGTATATATGGACCATATTTTCTTTATCCATTCATCTGTTGAAGGGCATCTTGGTTCTTTCCACAGTTTGGTGACTGTGGCCATTGCTGCTATGAACATTGGGGTACAGATGGCCCTTCTTTTCACTGCATCAGTATCTTTGGGGTAAATACCCAGTAGTGCAATTGCACAGTTATAGGGAAGCTCTATTTTTAATTTCTTAAGGAATCTCCACACTGTTTTCCAAAGTGGCTGTACCAAGTTGCATTCCCAGCAACAGTGTAAGAGGGTTCCCCTTTTTCCACATCCTCTCCAACACATGTTGTTTACTGTACTGTTAATTTTGGTCATTCTAATTTGTGTAAGGTGGTATCTCAATGTGGTTTTGATTTGAATCTCCCTGATGGCTAATGATGATGAACATTTTTTTCATGTGTCTATTAGCCATTTGTATGTCTTCTTTGGAGAAGTTTCTGTTCATGTCTTCTGCCCATTTTTTGACATGATTATCTGTTTTTTGAGTGTTGAGTTTGAGGAGTTCTTTATAGATCTTGGATATCGGCCCTTTGTCTGTAGTGTCATTTGCAAATATCTTCTCCCATTCCATAGGTTGCCTCTTTGTTGTGTTGACTATTTCCTTTGCTGTGCAGAAGCTTTTGATCTTGATAAAGTCCCAAAAGTTCATTTTTCTTTTGTTTCTTTTGCCTTTGGAGATATCTTGAAAGAAGTTGCTGTGGCTGATGTTGAAGAGGTTACTGCCTATGTTTTCCTCTAGGATTTTGATAGATTCTTGCCTCACATTGAGGTCTTTTATCCATTTCAAGTTTATCTTTGTGTATAGTGTAAGAGGATGGTCGAGTTTCATTATTCTACATATAGCTGTCCAATTTTCCCAGCACCATTTATTGAAGAGACAGTCTTTTTTTCCACTGTATGTTTTCTCCTGCTTTGTTCAAGATTATTTGATCATCGAGTTGGAAAACAATGCAGCAGGCCCCTCCCCCAGAAAACCAGCCAAAAAAAACAAGAGGACAACCACCACAGGTCCCCATAAAACTGTAAAAGGCCAATATCAGGGGAAAACAAGATATTACACTCCTAGTATTGCTCCAATGTCTGTATATTTCATAGATACAACTTTTATTTTTAATTTGCTCTCATATTTTTGAATTTAAACAGTAGATTCAAATCAAACAATGATAATATAGTTACTGTAAGATCAAAGGGGAAAAAAAAGAGTCATAAATGCCCTCATTCTTTATAATTCCCTATTTTTCTTCAGTGCAAACTTTCTTTGGGACATTGGAAAAAATTATCCATTCTTTAGAATCTTATCTCATCAGTGGAAAGTGCTGCAGAATTTAGGTTTGTATAACAGTGAAAAGATTTTCCTGATTGGTGAGGTCATTTCAGAGTAACTCATTCATGGGCATGAGTAAACACATTCTTCATAATTATTTAAGTGACAAAAATCATTTAAAATTATTATTTTTTAAATTTTTATATAAACATATAAATGTAACCCCACCCCCCTCTCCCAACACCTCTCCTACCCACCCCCCTCAGTTTGTTTTATGACATTAGGAGTCTCTTTTGGTTTGTCTCCCTCCCAATCCCATCTTGTTTCATTTATTCTTTTCCTACCCCCTTAACCCCCACCCCCGTTGCATCTCTACTTCCTCATATCAGGGAGATCATATGATAGTTGTCTTTCTCCGATTGACTTATTTTGCTAATCATAATACCCTCTAGTTCCATCCATGTCATCACAAATGGCAAGATTTCATTTCTTTTGATGGCTGCATAGTCCACAATAGCCAAGTTATGGAAAGAACCTAGATGTCCATCAACAGATGAATGGATAAAGGAGATGTGGTGTATATATATATATATATATACATGTATATATACGTATATATATACACACACACAATCATTTAAAATTATTAATTGGATTTTTTTTCATTTTTTTTCTATTTTGAAAGGACATTTTTACTAATTATAGAATCTAGGTTGACAATATTTTCTTTCAATACTGTAAAGAAATGTGCCATTTTCTTCTGGCCTGCATTGTTTCTGTTGGGAAGTCACCTGTCATTTTTATATCTGTGTCATGATAACGATGGAACATATATTTTGTTTTCTGATTGGTCTTGGATTTGCTCTTTCTCTTTGGAGGTTAGCAGTTTGAATACTTGGCTTTTTAATTCTCATAATGGGACAGATTTTTTTCTCTTGTTGATTGGTCATATTTTCTTGTTTCTTTGTATGGCTCATAAATTTTAATTCTCTACCATGCATTGTATATGAAAGACCAGTGGTGACTGAAGTAAATAATATTTATGCTCAGAAGTGAGCATGCCCCTTTTGTTAGAGCATTAGTGTGTGGGAATGACTCAAATTTGTAGTTAAGATGGGGCTGGATTTTCTGGCCACTTTTGATAGATTGTTCACCATTGGATTCAAATAATATGAAGCTAGGATGAGGACTTTTTCTTCAGTTTGGGACTAGAGTGCCTGAATGTTTTATTGCCAACCACTTTACCCTCAAACTTCTACAAACACAATGTCTGTGCTATAGATGGTGTATCTGTCAGCTATATTGCCTCTCTCCCATCTATGTGTTTCCTCTCCCTAGTATTTAGTGGCATTCCTTGAAGATTTTCTCTCATATTTTCCCTGCTCTCAGCCTATAGAAAATTTAAGTTTAGTAAATGCATATTTCTTTGCATTCTCAGCTCTCTAATGGGTTTAAAATATGATTTTGTAGTTACTCAACTGTTCTTGTTTGAGTAGTGACAATTTTCTCTTATTTTCTTTGTTGTAAATACAAGTGGAAGTCACAATGTAATTTTTGATGAAAAGAGCAATTTGATTTTACAGTGGTTCATTTATCAAATTTTTCTTTATAATTAGGTTATTATTTTAGCTATTGTGTTACATTTGAGAAATCTTTGCCCATTCCAAGGACACAGAGTTATTCACCCTACTTTTCTTCTAAGGGTTGTATTCCTTCTTGACAATTACTTTAATGAAATCTTAATTCCATTTGAGGTTTGAGGACAAATATATCTGCTTGAGGGATGTATTTTTTCTGTTTCATTGAGGGTGGCTCTCACCCTTTATATGTGTTTTTCTCTTCTTACTTTCATTGGGTTTGAGAAAAAGGACCAATAATAATGCTTTTAGTTTATTCCTTTTAATGAGAGTCTCTTTTATTGCTAAATATTTTTAGATTATAATAATTCTCTAACATTCTTGGAATTACATGAATTCATCTGAACTAATTAAGAGTTTGACAGCACTATTCCAATTTTTAGCAACATAAAAGGAATTTAAAATGAATTACTTAATCCTAGTATAAATGTCATCAGAAATGAATAGGATAAAGTTTTGAAAACTTAATATGTCTATATGTATGGTTCAAAGGATGATTTTACCTCTCTAATCAGTCAAATTCCAATTATACAGTCCAGCCTAGATTCATATGAAACAATCCATCTGATTTTTGTATTACTTGCCAGATCTGCTTATTAGAAGAAAAGTAGGTCATTAGACTATTTAAAATAAAAAAAAAATTAGCCTTAATTTAAGACTAATTTCTTTTAATTTATAAGTTTATTTAAAGCAATTTTTATAGGAGATTAATGTTTTAGAGGGAAAATCTCCGTGGTAATTCATACTAATCTTTTTTATCATCTGGAAGGAATAATCCTTATAGGTGACATATATTATACATGGTTTCTTATGCTATTCAATGTGATTTATTTAAATTTTCTTTTCTGTAAATATAGAAGGAAAATTGTAGACGGGCCTAAATCCTTATTATCACAAAATAATTATAAAATCTTTAAAACTGGTTTATCTTCCTTGTTCCCCTGTGTTTTTTTTTTTTTTCCAAGCAATTACAACATAGTAACTTATAGCTGAAGTGACATAATTTTGTTTTTATAGAAAACATATTGTGTTGCAAAGACAGGGATATAGGTCAGTCTTTTTTTGCAATAATAAGTTTAATGTAGCATTTTTATATTAAAAAGAAATATGTTTTTCTCTTTACAGAGGTATAAATGTCTCTCATAAAAAATATGTTAAGAGTTCCATCATCCAGATTGTTTATGAATGAGCAATAATATTTGTTCTTTCAATTAATGTTTATTTAATGTACCATTTGTCCTAAGCTCTCCCAGAAATATAAATGCACATGACAAGGCATCATATTGATAAAAACAACAACAACAAACAACAAAAAGAACAACCTAATATGCAGTGCTCAGTTCAGTTGGTAAAGCATGAGACTCTTAAAAACATAATTTTTATGAGAAATTAAAAACTATGATCTAACAGTGCTTTCAGAATTCTAAGGGGACAAGACTAGCTAAAATTAGAATTTGGAAATTGGAAATTAACCAGTAATTCCCTAATTATTTTCATAATGTTTTATAGTAGCTGTGTAGTTGGAGGTGGTTGAAGATGAGGTGATATAGTAGACAGCTTTCACAGATGGTCCTCCATAATCCCCACCTTTTGGTATTTACACTCTTATTCTGAGTGTGAGCTAGGGCTAATGACTTGCAAAGAGCATAAGGCTAAGTGATAAAATTTTACTGGTATAATTAGATTACAAAAGGCTGTAACTTTGATCTTGTTTGTGTTCTCTATTTTTTCTCAACTTGTACACTTTGATTAACAAACAAACAAAAAACACAACACCATGTTGGAGATGCTCATGGTGTCAAAGAACTGAGAGTGACATCTGATCAGAAAACACTGAAGAGCTTAAGCTGTCAAATCAACAGCCTATAAGGAGCTGGATCCTGCAAAGAAACGCATAGAAACCCTGGAAGTGCAACCTTCCCCATTTGAGCTTCTAGAAGAGACTACAGCTCCAAGAACTCTTAATTGCAGCCTGTGAGATAGTCTAAGCAGGGAACCCAGATAAGCCATGCCTGAATTGTGGAACTTCAGAAAGTACAAGAATAAATGTTATTTCAAGTCTCCAGATTTTGGGGTAATAACTCCTTATACAGCAATAGACAACTAATAGAGGTAGAAAGATTTGGGATCCCAAGAACAGGCATAACA
Organism: Taxidea taxus jeffersonii; assembly: GCA_003697995.1. Classification (NCBI taxonomy): domain Eukaryota; kingdom Metazoa; phylum Chordata; class Mammalia; order Carnivora; family Mustelidae; genus Taxidea; species Taxidea taxus. The sequence goes on along the minus strand of ML104253.1, from coordinate 10,290 downwards.
GGAATAAGCAGGTTGAGGAAGAACACTTTGGATCAATAAACACCATGAACAAAGACAAGGAAGAGGGAATTATTATTGTGCTAAAGAAGAGAAGGTATACCAGGGAATACCAAGGAAGCCAAACATAGATATAAGTTGTAACAATCTTGCAAGTTAGGACCTGAAAGACACATTAGTAAAAATACAGATAGCAACAATACCTAACATTTAATTGTAGTTAATGTAACTAATGTTTAAGTTTATTAATATATGTACTTCACAATTTGCTGAGCATTTTAGGAGCACTATTTCTTTTGATCATCATGATCATTCCTTGAGAAATTGATACTTCTTATTTTGCTTAGAGATGTGCAAACTGGGGCTCAACTTATTTATTATGAGCAGTTTTAATCTGGAAAGATCTTAAACATATTGCTTTTTCTACTGGTGTAGTGGAAGAAATATCCTGTATGTTTCAAATAGGTTGATACAGTTTCATGATCACGTAAATATATCTTTTGTCAAAAATAATTGCTTAAGGGCACCTGGGTGGCTCAGTGGGTTAAAGGCTCTGCCTTTGGCTGAGGGCATGATCCCAGGGTCCTGGGATCTGATCCAGTCCTGCATCTGGCTCTCTGCTCAGCATGGAGCCTGCTTCCTCCTCTCTCTCTACCTGCTTCTCTGCCTACTTGTGATCTCTGTCTATCAAATAAATAAATAAATAATCTTTAAAGAATAACTGCTTAATACTTACCTGGCAGGGGAGATACCATGATCACGAAGGTGGTTTTCCCAGGGCGAGGCTTATCCATTGCACTCCGGATGTGCTGACCCCTGCGATTTCCCCAAATACGGGAAACTCGACTGCATAATTTGTGGTAGTGGGGGACTGCGTTAGCGTTTTCCCCTTAAAAAAAAAAAAACTGCTTAAATGATTAATGCTTTAATGATTAGGGCACAAGAATTTTACAGATTTTAAACTCACATTCAGTTAGGTTGGCTCAATAGCAATTACACAATTCTTCACATTAACTTTCTATCAAGGGGTTCTTTCTATTTCTACATATTTAATGCTAGAGATAAGTCATGATTTTAAGGAGAATAATATATGAGAGATATCTTACTCATTGTTTGTCAGTGGGACTTTATTATTCATTTGATCATTCTGACTCACTGTTAAAAATTGGTGTATTTTTAAAAATTTGATAGAAACCAGTGTTAAGAATCAAATGCATGGGGGTGCCTGGGTGGCTCAGTGGGTTGAAGGCAGCTTTGGCTCAGTCACGATCCCAGGGTCCTGGGACGGAGTCCCGCATCCAGCTCTCTGCTCAGCAGGGAGCCTGCTTCCTCCTCTCTCTCTCTGCCTGCCTCTCTGCCTACTTGTGATCTGTCTGTCAAATAAACAAATAAAATCTTAAAAAAAAAGAATCAAATGCATATGAAGAAAAATAAGAGAGGGGAGCTGAATAGTGTCTCTACACTGCCAAGTTGAGAATTCCAAGTCACAATGAGAACAAAACTGACTTGTGAGAGAGTTAAAGTTTTCTCTGCAAAATGTAAGTACAGGGTTTAAGGTTAGAGAAGTGGAATTCTTTTAAGTGATATAGTAACAATTTTAGGATCCACTCAATTATAGCAAGATAAAATAATTGTGATCACTTTGAATAAGGAACTACAAGTTCAAGAGTTGTTATCTATCTATTTATTTATATTTATGCTTATAATAAAGCTGCTTGAAATTATGGCAAAAGGAGGCTATACAGGAAGAATTTTTAAAAAATCAAATGCTAACAAGGGAGATCCTCTGTTGAATTTTTTTTTTTTTTTAAGATTTTTTATTTATTTGACAGAGAGCTGGAAAGAGTACAAGTAGGCAGAGCAGCAGGCAGAAGGAAAGGGAGAAATAGGCTCTCTGCTGAGCAGGAAGCCAGATGTGGGGCATGAATCTAGTACCCTGGGATTATGACCCGAGCCGAAGGCAGACATTTAACCGTGTGAGCCATCCAGGCTCCCCCTCTGTTGAATTTCTAAAACAAATGCTTACTATCATCTGCTTGTCAATTCATGTATAATAGTAACTTGATTAAAGAAAGTTGCTCAGCATTTCAGAAATGTAAAAGACCTGTCTAGTGGTTCTGTATAAGTTAAAGTTTCCTTATTGATTATTGAGCAAGTGGTAGGGACATTGAAAGGAAAGCTGAGTTGGATTACTTATCATAGAGCTGCTGGAAGATAATCTTTTAAGACTATGAAAATACTCAGCAATTTCTTATTTTACTATGAGGTGTTACAAATGTATTTTTTCTTCATTATAGAGAAAAACTTGTATGAGCAAAAAGAAGCTATGAAAAAATAATATTAAGTTTTTAAAGAAACTATCAATATTTTATTCAGCCTCTCCATCATGAATATTGTACTTATGCTTTAACTGTCACTTATTACTTTTTTATTCATTTAACTAATTGAACAGTGAAGTAAAATTAAAGAGAATATTTAAACCTTTCTTCACATGTAAAGATAGTTGAAAATAGCATGACTGTTACCCAAGATCCTGGTGGTGGGTATTAAGGAGGGCAAGTATTGCACGGAGCACTGGGTGTGGTGCATAAACAATGAATTCTGCAACACTGAAAAGAAATAAAATTTTAAAAAAGGTCATGTGATTTGGAATAAATATGTTCCAATGTTAAAATAAAAAAGAAGCAGCAGCAGCAGAAAGTTCCTTATTGTTCTCTGCTGTATGAAAAACTAAAACTAAAAGCTCTGCTCATGAAAAGATGATTTATCTTGTGCAAGGCCCCATACAAGTGCTGAGGAACTTTATTTTTGCCCATTTCTGATATGCTTACTAAGACACTTTTGAAGTTTGGTGACTGACTTTTATTAGTGATTATGTGTTGGGTTGGTATTTTGAGAATTTTATCTCTACACATACAAGCAGCACAGTGTGATAAGATTTGTATTAAATAGGAGAGAGCGCTCTTTTAGGTTGTAAGGCTGTGTATTAGGATACACAGGATACACTCCTAATGACTGCATTTTCTCTGGCCATCAGCCTTTAACACCAGGTCATTTAAGTCCCCTAGGGAAGAGTTTCTAACACTGTGACACGTAGAGAGCAAGAAGAAAGGTTGCTGAATGAAGCTTCTTTCCAGAGATCTCAACTTATATTTACCGTATTTGGCCCCTTATTAAGGATAAAACTTGTAGTATGAAATGTATATATTTTAACTGCAAGTCAGACACCACCTGCCATCCAGTGATCTTCTCTGTAAGTCCATCCCTTGCAGCCTTCTCAAGGAGTAACTGTTTTTTCACTCCAGGCTTCCTCCTTCTAGCCTCGTTCTAAAGGCAGGAGAGGTGCCTTATTGTTTACCATTCTCACCCTCTCCCTCCTCCCTAAAATTCCCTGCATTGGGTTTCTTGTCAACAAAATCATCCACCATTCTTTTTTTTTAATTTTTTTTTAAAGATTTTTATTTATTTATTAGTTAGAGAGAGAGAGAGAGCGAGCACAGGCAGAGAGGCAGGCAGAGGCAGAGGGAGAAGCAGGCTCCCCACCGAGCAAGGAGCCTGATGTGGGACTCGATCCCAGGACGCTGGGATCATGACCTGAGCCAAAGGCAGCCGCTTAACCAACTGAGCCACCCAGGCTTCCCTATCATCCACCATTCTTAACAATGGCTGTCATCAGCTGGTCCCACATTTCCTTATACCTTTTAATTCCCAGGTCACTGTCCTCTCTAATTTCTGTGTTAATGCTGGGTGGCTTTAAATACATGTGGATGATTCTTGCAAAAATCTGGCCTCTCAGTTATGTCAATGCCTCTTCAATTATTTTTGTTCTTGTCTTTTATTCTGAAGTCAGGTACTCCTATGGTCATGTATCATGGACCTTGTTACCAATGACTACAATCCCTCCACTGTTTAAATTTTATCCAGCCCACTCACACCTCTACTTCCTAAGTTTCAAAATAGCTCCCAGAATTATTCTGGTGCTGGTAATCATTTGGCTCCACCAAGACCCCAATCCATTGATTCTATGGCTTTCTGTTATTCTTTAACCCTTTCATATTCTTCTCAGTGAACATAAATTCTATGGTAATCTAGCTTAATTACTTCTTTGCATTCACCCATAAATCCATCATTTTCTCATATTCCATTAGCAAAGCCATCGCCCTATCTGCTTTTTACCAGCCCTCATGTCACAGATGGTGGCTGAAGAAAACAACACAGACATGTTGGGTATGCTGTGATGACACCCAAGGAACCCTTATGGTAACTGACAATCATAATCCGTCTCCCTAAGTCATGCATTTGTCCCCTCTCTGAGACAGATATTGCACCCTTTCACCTTATTCTTCAAACTCTTGACTTTCCTTCCCCATATTTTCTTTCAGCTGATTACTTCAGTCCCTATCTCACTGAGATTAGAGCAACAAGACATTAGAAGACATTCCATAGATTGGCACCATCACATCTGTTACCTAATAACATCTGCAACCACACACTCTCCCTCCACACCTGTGATTATTACAGTGACGGATTTTTTATTCCCATCTAAGACCGACTTCCAGTTGTGGCTTCTTCTTCTCCCTCTTTTCACTCACTTCCTGTTGTTGCTCAACTATTACCTTTGAGTGATGCCTCAGTGACAGTCCTTTTTATTATTTTTTTAAGATTTTATTTATTTATTTGACAGAGATCACAAGTAGGCAGAGAGGCAGGCAGAGAGAGAGGGGGAAGCAGGCTCCCCATGGAGCAGAGAGCCTGATGTGGGGCTCGATCCCAGGGCCCTGGGATTATGACCTGAGCCAAAGGCAGAGGCTTTAACCCACTGAGCCACCCAGGTGCCCAGTCCTTTTTAAAATTGAAAAATAACTTCCAGTTCTGATATCTGATCTTTCTTGCTCCTACATATTTCCATAGTACCTATCACTTTCTACATGCTATGTAATGCTCTCATTTATTGTTTTTTTTTTTTTTTTTTTTTTTGGCCTGTTCACCTGCTAGAAAGTATGCTTTCATGAGGGCAGAGATGCTTATGTTTCAGTCATTGTTGTCTCTTAACTGTATGGACTGTGCCTGGGTATTATAGGCACTAACAATTTTCCATCGAATCTATAAATTATTGTTCAAAAGAATGTAAGCAATTCAAGGTGGGAATTGTTGCAGGACTGAAACATGTGTGGCACTTTGCTCATTTCTTAAAAGAAAATCCTTCATATCTTGCAATTTCTTCACCTAGTCTGGAAGTTGGTAAATCTTTGGTTTCATATTTATTTATTATAAATAAAAACATAATTTATACTTATAAAAATTATTTGAGCTGAGGATCTCTGCTATGAGATGTTTAAAGAATCCTCAGGAGCCACCCCTACTTGAAAGCACTTATATCCTTCTCTCTTGTACCCTCACTCCCTCTGTACTTTCTTTTAGGAAAGAAGAGTTGACCTTGAAGGCCACATATATTTTCTTATGGATAAAAGATGCATTTATTTATTTATTTATTTTTAGAGTGAGAGAGAGAGAGTGGGGAAGAGGAAGAGAGAGAGAGGGAGAGAAAATCCTGAGTAGACTCCCCACTGAGCAGGAGCCCAATGTGGGGCTTGATCTCACAACCTGAGGTCATGACCCCAACCAAAACCAAGAGTCACATGCCCAACCAACTGAGCTATCCAGGTGTCCCTTCTAGATTAATGTTTTTAAAAGTACATAGGTGTTTTCATTTTTTTTTTTATAATTAGCTTTTTTTTAATTTAAGCTTTATTTAAACATATAATGTAACATTTAAAAAAAAAATATTTATTTGACACAGAGAGAGAGATCACAAGCAGGCAGAACAGCAGAGAGAGAGAGAGGGCGAAACAGGCTCCCTGCTGAGTAGGGAGCCCGATGTAGTGCTCGATCCCAGGACCCTGAGATCATGACCTGAGCCAAAGGCAGAGGCTTAACCCACTGAGCCACCGAGGCTCAGTGTTTTCAATGAGTGAAAACAGTGTTTTCATTTTTAAAATGGGAAATTGTTGATATGATCCAATTTTAGACATTAAAGTAAAATTTAAGTACACATTTTAATTTAACCATGTATTTATAAAAATTACCTTATACTGGTATGGTACTATATATACATTTCACTACTTTTACTCTTTCTTCATTCACAGGTATAGAAAACATTTTACAAACAATTTTGAAAAGAGTCTTTACAATGTTATTACCTAAGAAATCAAAACTTCGTTGTAATTCAAGATTATCATCTCTTTAAAAAATATCCCCTTAAGTCTATCATTTCATTAACACACATCAATTCAAAATACAAACCCCCATAAGTACATTTATTCCATAACGTTTTTTCAAAATGCTATTAATATTTTCTGATTATGCAGCAGAAATCTGAAATGTCCCTGGAGTCGCTAAACCTGCCTTAATTGATTTGTGTGTAAGGCAAGCTAAATTCAGACACGCATTCATCACAGTTGAAGTAGTTCCTTTTTTTTCTCTTCAGCTTGAAGTGTGTATGAAGAGTACAAGTGCCACTCCAGCTTACTCACATTTGCAGGCAGCCTGCATAGAGAGGATTCTCCAGCACTTACAAGGTCACTGCAAAAGCACCAGGAGAAGGGACCAAAGCTGTGTGTGCTCTGCTTCAACCTTCCCCCTCCCCCCATCCTCTCAGTGCTCTTTCTTCTCTCCTTCTGGTCACAGGGTGCCAGAAACCATCATCCTGACAGCTCCCTCCATGTCTGTGAACTGATCTAAAGCTGCATTTTCACTTTGTTCCATGGATGGCTTTTTCAGTCTATCGCTTCTGTTTCTTCCCTGCTCACCTCCTCACCAGAAAGAATATAAGTGAAGGATGAGAGCATGGTAATAAAATATTCTTTTCTTTCTTTATCAAAGGCAAGTAGTAGATTCACAAGGTCAGAGTTCTGAATTTTTTTCCTAAAGGACTTCAATTCAAAAGTTCCTTGAGGTGTCTGCAATAGAATAAGTATCAATTGGAAGGCTTTATTGCTTGGAAACTTTATGTTCCTTTGTCTCCAAAAGCAGTTTTATCAAGCAAAGCTTGCTATTTACCTTAGACTTTCCCGCTCTATGGGGTATGAAAAAGGATTAAGCTAGACTCAATTAGATGCTGGAAGTTATTACATATTCCATTAACAAAAGGCTCCCTACTTGGTAAAAATGGGATATAAATATGTGAAATAAGCATATTAGAGAGCTCTTAAGAAGCTAGCTCAGTGTCATATGGCTCTTCAGTGCTTTTATTTCTGGGTAGATAGGAAGATGCATTAAAATACTAGGCAACTGGCCATATTGATATAATTTGCGAAAGATATCCAAACTTCTTTGTCTATAAATCTCTCCTTCCCAAGGGCTCCTTAAAATTCTTGATTTGCATGATCAAGACAGTGAAGTTAACTTTTAATATGGTGATCTTATTGAGATGCATTTAAAAATCATCAATAATTTAGCTTAAGTGTGTTAATGAGAATAACTAACACTGAGGATATAAGATAGACTACTATTAATTTTCTGTGATTAGGCTAAGAGTGGAATCAGAATATGAGTCCTATAGGGATGCCGGAAAAAAATGAAGCCTGGTAACAAGGAAGCAAGATGGTGGCCTTGAATGATTTTGAGAAGAGAGTGCTCAAAATGAGTTAGAGAGGAAGCAAATACTAACTTTATATGTCATTGGGCAATTATTCAACTTAGTTATTCGAATGTACATTTAATAATTGTTTATATAATTGATTTTGTCTAGGATAACTGTTTTAACACTTGCTGAGAGAGAGGAAGGAAGGAGGGAAGGAAGGAAGAAAGGAATTCAAATTCAAAGGGTAACAGTGGGCAGAGCAAAACAGAAGGTGAATTCAGGCAGATCCTGCAAACATTAATAAAAAAGGCAAGATAAGCCTTTATTAAATGTAGTTTGATAGTAAACAGTCCAAAGCGGGGCTCACTGGTGGAGGACCGAGGGGCTATGTGGAGGTCTTAGGATCATGGCCTCTTAAAGTCTCTCTCCTGGCTGGCTGTGTGCATCTTGAGGCAGCACCAAGGAATTCCAGGGTTCTATGAGATTCAGTTAAAAACCACTAAATCAGTAAAAGGTTTTCTTTTTCAGATAATTTTAGATCAATATTGTTTTCCTTTAAGATCAGAGAAGCACTTTTTTTCTATGCAGTGTTGTACCCCAACTTTATCAACGTGTTTCTATCACCATTTTTGTGGGTCAGATTCCTAGAAAAGGGATTGTGATCCATATAATTAATGTTGTTTTATCTGTAGCTGCTAGCTTATATTTAGTCAACTAAAATCCCAAAGCCTTTTGCCTGCTGCCAAGTCAGTTTTCTCCATTTGGTAGTTGCATAACTGAAAGGTTGATCCTTCCCTTCCTTAAATGGAAGATTTATTACCAACACAGCTGGACGATGTGGCTTGTGTATGTCACAACAATGGCTCTTCCAATAGTTTCCTCTAGAATTAGGCAGAACTTTTCCTCTAGTCAGGCAGTGTGGGAAACCGTGGGGCTTTCTGGTGGGGGTGGACTAATGTCACCTCATTGAAGAGAGCAAAACTGTATACATGTTCTCTGCAATCATGCAAATCCCAATGGACATTTTGATAGGAAGAGTCAGGGCTACCCATGCCCTATTCACCTTCTGAATTTGACCAGTCAGATAAGTGACATCCTCTTTTCAGTCAGGAGGAGTGAATTAGGTGGCAAGGAGAGCCTGGGATGTAATTATAATGGAGGTCCCTCCACATAGAGACCAACACCGTGATAAAGGAAGTTTCCCCTTTGCAGGCTGATCCCTAATCAGTTCTTAAACATGTGACTGGAGATGGGAAGTGGAAGTAGGGTCAGCCAAAAGGAAGCACTTTTTACCAGTAAAATGGGAGAAGAGGTATTGCACTAACTGCTATAAGAGCACCTATGTTTAAGGTTGCCTGACTCACATACATATCTCCATAATATTATTCTGCCAGTTGTAGCTCGTGTTTAGGTCTCAAATCTGCCCAGTTGTGTCTTTCTGTGGGCCTTGTTTTCTCAAGTCTTGTCTGGCCTGTAGTTCTCTGATACTGAGTGACAGATCTATTCCCTTTGAAATGCCCTGGGATTATATATAATAATTGTATTCCTGAGTGTTTCTAGGGATCCAGAATTCACAAATCTTATTGCTATGTTTTTGAAAATTATGATATGCTCCCCCTTTCCTAGAGTTTTGACATTTCTCTAGATTTTTTAATGTTTTCTTAAAGATTACTTAAATTATCACATTTTGATTCCATACCCTAAATGAATTTGATATGGAGGTGAACACTTGAATGCATGTAAGACTGGATTTCCATAAAGTTAATTGAATTTATCTGTAATCTGTATGGACAATATTTACCTGTAATTTATTAAAAAAATTAAATTACTTATAATTATTTAAATCAATAATATGGGCACATAGGAAAATACCCATTAGTGTTGCATGAGTGGTTTTTGATAAGAAAGGACCAGTCTCCTGCCTTATGCTTCCTAATCTCATTCCCACTCCCCAGAGGCAAATCTTTTCTACCACTTATATTTTCAGCTTTCGGTGGCCATCTTCATAACTCTAGATAATACGTTTATGCCAACATTTCTGAACTTAATCACTTTAAACACTACCTAATGGCTTCCTATTTTGAAAGAGGGAAATATAGTTCATATCTTCATGACCCCATATATTTTTTCTCTATATTCTTAATCCTTACATTTCTTACTTTAATTCTTTTCTGGTTTAGTTTTGTAACTGTAAACATAAGGCTGTATTTCTTGTTCCTATCATTTTAATCAACAGATGATATCATTTTATATAAGATAATTTTAGCATTATTCTTCCCTCCATATTTCCTACCTGCTTTTTTGGCAGCTTACTTTTTTTGGCTACTTACTTTTCCTTTTTGGATTGTCATAGTCAACATCCACATTGTGCAAACCTGTAAGTTAAGTCTTACAAGATGCATTTATGGATTGGCTATGAATGTTCAAAATTAATACATAGATCATATGAATTTTGACTAGGCAAAATGATGTAGTTCATAGTTTTCATTATTTAGTTTTTTTTCTATATTCCATAAGATTTCAAAAAGTTTATTGACTATTTATGTTAAAGTTTATTGAGCATTTCATTTTTTTTTAAGATGTTATTTATTTATTTGACAGACAGAGATCGCAAGCAGGCAGAGAGACAGGCAGAGAGAGAGGGGGAAGCAGGCTCTTTGCTGAGCAGAGAGCCTGATGTGGGACTCGATCCCAGTATCCTGGGATCATGA
>RCUC01140836.1:0-66186 GCA_003697995.1 Taxidea taxus jeffersonii | reverse complement strand
TTTTTTTTTTTTTCAAGTAGGCTCCACTCCTAATGTGGGGTCAAACTCATGAGCCCGAGATCAAGTCACATTCTTTACTGACGGATCCAGCCAGGCACCCCCCTTATTTATTTATTTATTTATTTTTAAAGATTTTATTTATTTGACAGAGAGAGATCACAAGTAGGCAGAGAGAGAGGAAGAAGCAGGCTCCCTGCTGAGCAGAGAGCCTGATGTGGGACTCGATCCCAGGACTCTGCGATCATGACCTGAGCTGAAGGCAGCAGCTTAACCCACTGAGCCACCCAGGCGCCCCTATCTTTTAATGGATGGTTTGGGGGAAACAGGTTACCCAAGCTCTTCTAAAAGATTAAACCAGAAGGACTGGGGGTTGGGGGACATAAAAAAAAATTTTTTTAATTTTTTAAATTTTTACCGCAACTTTTTTTTCCTTACTTTTGTATTGCATTACATTGGCAATCTTCTAGTACTTTTCTCTCACTTTCGTGTTTAAAATGAAATGATTAAAAAAAAAATAAAATAAAATGAAATGATTAGAAACTTACTGGCTTGGAAGATTCCAAGATTATGATCATAAAGCCCAAGAGTCAGACTAAGAGAGGCTGGGCGAGTTTTCCGATGAACATTGAAGAAAGAATGGTTAGTTTCTGTGCCGAAATCAAAACCCACAGTCTTAAGTGTGGCATGAGCTGCAGGCTGGTCTCATAAACATGATCTGTTTTTCCCATCTCCTGGCTGTTGCTTTTCTTCCAAAATGTGTGGGGTCTGGGTTCAGAGAACACAAGAATCTGTGTCTCAGGGCCACAAATCGGCGAGCCCTTAGCTCTCTGACTCGCAGCCCTGTTTCCTGAGTGTATGCATTTGCTTCACAATTTCTCAGTACAGATCTCGAGATAGGGAAGAGCGTGGTCAGGATTCCTGTGCTCGTTGTTGTAACACATACTTCGTGCCAAGAGGCTGAGCACAGCGTGTTCTCACTCAGTCGTGACTGCTGAAAGAGGCTGGCCCGGGCTCACGGCTTCACAGGAAGACCCCTCCTGCCTCAGCCAGGCGTCTGGAGGGGAGATGTCAGAAGGAGAGGCCACAGCAGTGGCCCTCCGTGACTTGGCCGTTTAGATCAAAGTGGGGGCTGTCCGTCAGAACAAAGGCATCTGGAGGACATGGCTGTGTCACAGCACCACCAACCCTGCTCCTGGACCTGAGGAGCCGAGGGGCAGCGGGAAGTTGGCGCTCACAGCTGTGAGACGTGTGCTGGCCTGTTTGGGGACCACACAGGCTTTCGTGAAGGGCATAGGAAGGTCATCCAACATAGGGTCCCTTTCGTTGCCAGACTTAAAACAAGCTTGCATGAATTAAAATGGAGAAAACTGGTAGGCTTCGAGAGGCATAAGATCTCTTGAAGCAACGGACTTGATCTCTTCCCTAGAAGAGAGACTTGCCATTCCACAGTGCTTTTCACCAGGAAACCTCTCCCAGGCAGTGTGGTTTTCTCTTTCAGTTATGATTTGATCTATTGCTGTTTTTCTTCCTTTGTGTCATTTAAAATTTAGAAGTACAATTTCTTTGTATCATTCAAAATTGAAATATTATGGAACATCATCCATTTCCCCTGAAGATCACTGCCTTGTGCACGATTAGATCTCCATATTCCATCTGCCGGTGACAGCCGACTTTTGGCTTTGGCACATGCCCGTTCTTGTCACCCTTCAGATGTGCGCTGCTTCTCTTGTCAGTCAGAACCTAGAATCCTTGATCTGACGATCTGACGGCAGGTCAGTATCAGAGCTTGCCTGGTGCTCCCAGAGGGCTCAGTCTCGTAGAGAATTCAGGTGAGGGAGAATATTTTCAACACTGTGATTGCAGGGCTTGGAAAACAATTCACTCCAGTCGGGCAACAATGACTGTTCCGCTGGCAGAGTGAATTATGCCTCTGCTCAGAATGTTCCTCCAACATAGACTGACTCAGTTCTCTTATGACACAGGGGCTGCTGTTACCCTTCAATCAAACCCAAATGCAAATAAATACCGCCTGAGACCAGTTCTTCTCCGAGACTTCCGCGGGCATTTTGCTCTAGCTCTGCTTTGCCCGCTAACCACCTCACGCACCTGCGTTGTCATGTTGCTTCTCTTGAAGAACACAGGCCTGCATTTACCCTTTCTGATCTCACAGGCGAGCTCTGAAGGACGCTAAGCAGTATGTAAGAGGAATAAAACCCTGAGTGAGGATCTTTATTTCGAAGATGTGACGACGGCTCTGGGGTCGCTGCATCTGCATTATATGGTTTCATGAGCTGAATCACCCTTTCTTTCTTTCCTCCAAAAACAAAAGGAAAGGCTGCATAAGCAATCTCCACCTTAGCAAGATTTTATAAGTAGTGGTACATCCAGATGAAGTTTCGATGCATAATATGGAAACCCATAAATTATCCTTTTAAATGTTAATATTGCATTTAGTTTGTCTATTACATTTTAGTCTCTTTAGTAAGTCTACTGTCTATTTTAGTAAACAATTACCTACGTGAAGCTGACGGATACAGTAATTGAGGTCATTACTGCTCTTTATTTTAATATGAGTGAATAAATTTTAGTGCTAGCATTTTAATATTTGGGAAAAAATGTTGCCCTTTTCTAGAACCCAATCATCTTTCATTCTTTGATTCCAGGCCCTTTCTGGCTAATTGGAACACAGATCAGCAGTTAATTAAATATAACTACAAACCAAAATGAAGCCTTAGTCTCATTATCTTTTATTGGTTAGATAATGCTTGGGGTTATTTTCTTAGAATTCTGCTTGTAACCTGTGAAACATTGTTACTAAAAATCCCGTACTATATTATGAAATAGGCGTTCTTTAGGGAAATCATCTTTTTTCCGTAAATTATTTTCTCTGAATCTAGTTTTAAGCTACCTTTGTCATCCTAGATGTTTAGGTTTGAACTAAGATCCCATCAGACACATCTCTAGCATCTGGTGCTGCCATCTGGTGTTTTCTTTTAAAGTAAGGTCTCTGTGCTGTCAAAAATACTATTGTTCCATGTTACCTCCAGATATATTAGTGAAGGTGTCCTTATAATAGATGCATGTTTGCATCTACTGGGTTAGAAACATTTGGAGTTTAGATAAAACCACGGAAGAAAGGAAATTGATTTTTATTGAGTATCTTTATGATCAGCCCTACGTATGCATGATCTCCTTTGAATTTTACCATAACACAGATACAGTTTTCCCATTTTCCATCTGGGGAGACTGAGGTGAAACAACCTGTCCAGAGTCACACAATGGGTTTCCTAGTGGGTGTCAGAACCAGATCTGATTCCAAAGACCCTATCTTTTCAAGTCTAAGAGACACAGTATGTGTGAGATACAAAATGGGTGGGTGTAAGTGTTAAGTCCAACAGAGGATAGAAGTGTGTTTATTCAGCAAATATTTGTTGTTAGGCATTGGTCTGAGTCCTAAATAGAGAGTCATAAAAAAGACACAGTTGTTGATCTCATGGAATTTTCATTCTTATGGAGGAAACAATAGGAAATAAATATAGAATTCCAAATTGTGATATGACAGTGTCTAATGGTGAGAGGTTGACATACAGAATCTTGGTTAGAGAAATCCTCTGGGAGGAAGTGATATTTCAGCTGCACCATGACAGGTGAGAAAGAATTAGCCAGGAGTAAAGACGTGGGGAGAAGGGAATAGGAAGAGGAAGAGACATTCTAGCCAAAACTCATGTGGCCAGAGCTCAATGAGGGAGGTGACCGGCATACAAGATGAGGCTGTAGAAGCAGTGTAGTCCCTGAAGCTGCTCAGGAACATAGGTCATCCATTGTGTGGCTCTGGTGGGGGTCCAGCTGAGAGAAGATGAAAGCTTGGCCAAGCGCATTGATAACCAAGATGGAGATAAGATATAATGGACAGAATTTGGTGGCAGTTGGGATGTTGGAGGTATTGAGGAGGGGTCAAATGTGGCTCCCAGACTTCTGGCTTGAGTAAATGCTCTGGTGCCATTTCCTTTCTTCCTTCCTTCCTTCCTTCCTTTCTTTCTTTCTTTCTTTCTTTGTCAGAGAGAGTGAGCACAGGCAGACAGAGTGGCAGGCAGAGGCAGAGGGAGAAGCAGGCTCCCTGCCAAGCAAGGAGCCCGATGTGGGACTCGATCCCAGGACGCTGGGATCATGACCTGAGCCGAAGGCAGCCGCTTAACCTACTGAGCCACCCAGGCATCCCATCTGGTGCCATTTTCTAGGATGAGAGACTGAAGCCAGGGGAGGGTCTTGGAGGTTAAGACCAATAGCTCCTTTCTGGACACAGCAAACCCAAAGTCCTTGTGAGAAATCTAAGTGGGTAAGTCAGGCTGAATATAGAAGTCTGGACCTCAAAAAAGAAGATTGGACTGGGATATATATTTGTGCATCATTAATATATATTTAAAGTCATCAGAAGGAGTTGTGGTTTGGAAAGGGAGACACCAGGCTGAGCCCTGAGGCATTAAATGATGTAGCGGTTAGAGGAGAAGGAGCTGGAGAGTGAGAACGTGGAGACACTACAGAAAATGTCACAAACAAGGGTGTGGAAATCAGTGTGGGATGCTGAGAGGGCCAAAAAAATACCTGTTCAACTTGGCAATGTGGATCGTGTCTCATAACCTTGGAAAGGACCCATTTCGTGTAGTCCTGGGGGTTCCAGAGTGTGTGAATGATAAAGATCGTGTCCTCGGGGTATTGTTGCTATGAGCATCTTTGCTACAGACATCTTTGTCCCAAGTAGTTTGATGCAGACATTTTCACCATGTAACTAATGGGCTAAACAGCAATTTGGCCATAAAAGACAAAATAAGTGGTTGACAGTTTGGTTTCATTTCTTCATTGACAAAGTTCCAGTTTTTACTTTATATAAATCTTACCTAGCCCTCATAAAGCTCCATCCAGTGACAAACAGACGTGATGATCTTAAAGTAGTAAATAATACCACCATATGCAGACTTGATAGAAAGTAGAGTGATAAAACTCACTTGAAGTGTGAAAAAAGAGAGGGGGAAGCCAGATTGTATACTATATTCTACCATACAAGAACATGATAATACATTGGTGACAATGAAAACCAAGCCCAGCAACAAATGCATTACAGCATTCGTGTTTCTTTCACATTTCCCATAGAACTTTGGAACATCTATTGACAGACCTGTGACAATACACCAAGAATGAACAGTGTAGAAGGCTTTCACGATGTAATGCAAAGCTCAGTTTCAAATATGCATCCTTGTATTAGGAAAACTGATACCTCTCTTAATGAAGGAAGACATTAATACTTTTATTACTTTTTTATGTTTCATTATGCCCTTTTTACTGTCCCTCTTTTATTTTTCATTATTTTATCCTTCACGTCAAAATTGCCTTACCACCCATTAGGTATGCAGCAAAAATGCTTGCGAAAGTTGCTTATAGTGAAATTACCTAGAACCAGCCACAGTAGAGTGCGTTTTGAAACATTTGCCTTGGAAGACCAATGGGTAGGCAAGAAATAGAGATGTCGGGTTAAGAGAGGTTTCTATAGAAGATGGGAAACTAGAACATATATAAATGCTTAGGATCCTGATTCAGTGGACAGAGGGGGTTGAAGATGCAGGAGAGGTTATAGAGACAACTGTGAAACCTGGGGAAGAAAAACACAGTAGCAGCTGGCATCCTAGCACACCGGCAGGGTGGGATTTGACAGGAGGTGACACTTACTCATGTCCAGAGGAGGTTGAATGCAGATAAGGCAAGTTTGTAGGCTACTGTTGGGAAGATGAGGTAACTTGGATTTGTTCACTTATATCTCATGTTTTCTCAGTGAAATACCAGTCAAGCTTATCAAGCCCATCGGATGAGAAAAAGAGGCAGAGAGAGAAAAAGTTTAATTTTAAAGGTATACTTAGTCATTTGTCTCTTCCTGCCTTCAGTTAGACTGAGTTCCTGAAATCAAGACTAAGGCTAGGCTCCTGGAACTATTTGCCTCTATGATTCCCAAACACAAGAATGTCTTGGAAGTCTTCGGAGATAGTAGATGAAACATTCAGTGGGATCCTTCTGGGGGTTCTTAGCCTTATAATCCTCTTAAGTGGCCTTAATTCACCTCCTCAGCTGCGTTGATGTCATGAAGGCCAGCATCGACCTCACAAACTGCCCCTTGATGATGCTAACAGCTGGACCACTAATGTCCAACTCCATGTGCCATTTCTTCATCTTTCCTTGGTGCCAACCATGCCTGCATACCAGGGAAGCCATTCTTGGATCCCATGACTCTCAGGTGTACCAAGCACAACTGTAAGGTAACCAGGCCAGTTCTCTTTTGCACTCTTGATTCTAGAAGCCGGCCCAAAGGAATCTGTGCTTGTATATCATATGTGGACTCTGTGTGTAGTGAAGGTTGGGGAGTTACAAATTTTAGAGTAACAGCATCATCTGTGAGATTGAGATATCACTTCCTAATATGAAAATGTGAAGAGTAATGCTAATCTGTACAAATGGCAGTTTAACATAATTATTTTTAAAATCAGCTTCAAATTATAATTGTACATATGGTAGCAGAGACCCTAACAGGGTTACCTCATCCAGAGCCCAAAGACAAGAAATGTTAGGTAGTTATTGCACTGGTATTCCAATATGTGACTTTCTGTCTTATATTTGTATAACAAATAGACTGACTGTCACCTCTGTGAGAAGAGAGTATCATATAGAATAAATTCTAATATTAGTCAGTTCTAAAATGGACAAATCTACAACACACCACAGTCTCAAAACAATTAATCCAGCTTAAATAATTTCATACGTCTTTATGTGCTTGCTTTTCCCTGTCATTCCCCTCTCGCTACTTCCAGCCCCAAGCAGATATCCGTAGTTTCTGGTTGTAGATACTTAGTAAATTGTTGTGTAATGACTGAATGGATATGCATAGTTCTTAGAAATCCAAATTCCAGGATCAACAACCAAGATCTCTCCCAAGATTCTTAGAACTCCACCAAAGGCAATACAACCTTGAAAAAGTTCTTTCTGAAACAGAGGTGATTCTCCTGTGAGCAAAATCTCACTGCTGAATTGTCAGACAAAAGTTCAGCCTCTGACTTAGGACTCTGTCTCTTGCTTTCCCTTTATATTATGTACTTTACTTCCTTCTTAACATCTACTTCCTTTTCAAATATTTAACTCTATGAGGTTGTGTTACATACGAAGAAATGTCCTAGAAATTGAAGGAGGGCCTAATACTCCCAGGAACTCAAGAAGTTTCCAATATTTCAATATTCTAATATTCTTCTTTGGCCTTCTCTCTGAGCTGCAGGGCCTGTTAGTATATAAGATGGAGACAAATCAAACATTGGAAATAGCCCAGCTTCCAAGTTCCAGGTCGGATAGTATCTATTGATTTGCTTCTTTTCTCTCTAACTATAAAACCTGGGAAAAACTGAATGGCTTTCTCTGCGAGTTTTTCCTCCCTTACTCCCGTTGCTCCCTTGATGGTTCATTTTACCTGTGACCTGAAAGTCCTTGAGGGCCACAAGGTCAGGTCTTATGCAAAACAGAGAAGCACCAGAACCAAATACCAGGGACATCTTCCAGCCATTTACTTCAAGGAAATCAGTCTTCTTTTTTTTTAAATTTTTCATTTATTTATTTGACAGAGAGCACAAGTAGGCAGAGAGGCAGGCAGAGGGCGGGGGGGTGGGGGGGTGGGGAAGCAGACTCCCTGCTGAAGCAGAGAGCCAGATGCGGGACTCCATCCCAGGATCCCGGGATCATGACCTGAGCCTAAGGCAGTGGCTTAACCCATTGAGCCACCCAGGCACCCATAGGGAAGTCAGTCTTGATAATAATTTGGCAAGAGACTTACCTGATCATACACTTCACCTTCTAACCAATATCCTTCTAAAACATCAGGGGCAAAAGCAGTTTTATCTCAAATGTGAGAAGAAGAAAAAGAAGGAGGAAGAGGAGGAGAAGAAAAAAACTTCTGCCAAGAAACTGTATTCCTTTCAGAAGCAGAAACCCATTTGCAATTTGTTCTTTGACATACATTTTTCAGCCATGTATCTCAGGATGAGCGCTTGAATAAAATGCTAAGCCTATATTCCAAATACTACTAGCTCATTTAAAAAAAAATCAGGTACGTGCATATACTTGAACATTAGCAGCCCTTCCAAATGATTGCCGAAGTCTTTCTTATCGTTCAAAGGAGCAAAACAAAACCCCAGATCATAACTAACAGACTCTAACAGTGGGCCAATACACAGGCTGGGTCGGAAAATTCCTTAACGCGGTATCCAGTGATTTCCAAAAACAATTCAGTTTCAAACAACGATCCTTCCAGATGTGACATTTGGGTAGAATTGTTTGAAAACACCAGAAGGAAATGTGAAATACCAGTGGTTTCTAGACAATCAAACTGCCATTGTTGTGGTCTCAGTCAGAGCTATACTGTTACTCCTATACGTTAAAATGCTATTTATACTTTGCATGTTTGTGGCGTGCCCAAGGGAATGGAAACTTAATTATACACATTCAATCTCCGTCAGGTTTGTTGAAATTATGCTTTAAATGCCCGCAAGCAAAATTCTGACTTTGGGAATGGAGTCTCTGGTGAGCCGGTCTCATATTCTGATCCCATTCTACTTGTTAGCACCCTGGGTACACTCCCTGTTCCTACCAACCCTCACCTCTCGATATCGTTGGAAGGGGCTTGGGAGAATCCGAGAAAATCCTTCCCAGGAACATCTTTCATAGGATTATCTGCGTTTTGAAAGAGGATCTGGAAGGAGGGTGGTGTTCAACCCAAAGGAGCAAACATTCAAGGTAGTCAAGAGAACAGACGTGGGAATTTTGCTGGTTTCTCTCAAATCCTACCCAGTGGCTAATACTGCAGACAAATAAGACTGAGCATGATGCTCTGCTAACCTTTGATGAACTTACCTCCACCATGTTTCTAGAAGCAGTTGGAATCAGACCTGGAATCTGTTGGTAGATGAACAATGAATGCACAGACCTTCGAGCCAATTACTAAATTTCCCCAGCTTCCATCCCCCTACTTCGAGAGGCTGAAATGAAAGCTCTCCCACACAGGACCCAGGATGGTGTCTGACAAATCGTCCCTTGTCAGCTCCTTCCTGCCCCTTCACAGGGGCAGGGGCAGAAGAGCTACTCTCTGAGGGAAAACAAGCTTCACTACTTATTAACTACTCTGTGCCCTCAGTTTCCTGATTTGTAAAACGGGGCTCTGAGTCCTGCCTAGAGGATTATAATGAGAATTATGGGAATTAAACCGTGTTATGTGCTTTGTACAAGTCCTGGAACTTAGAAAGTGCTGCAGAATTATTAGCAGCTACTTGGTCAGATATTTTCAGCATTGCAATGTTCCTAAGGATTTCTACAAGAGATTTTGTCCTTTTCTCCACACATATGGAGGAGAAAAACTTTCCCTCTTATTTCTTCATCCAAACTTTCTGCCTTTTCTGATATGCTTGGTACACTTACCACAGACATTTCAATTATTTGGCCCCGGCGGAAGGAATCAGGAGTGTGGAAAATCTAAAACATCCGTGAAGGCCCAACCCCTCTATGTTTAATTTTGTCGTGCAGAAAGAGGAACACGGTCAATGGCATGACACCCATCCAAAGAGCCTCAGAGTCCCTCAGCCTTCCGCAGGACGCGCCCTGCTTTTGACAGCCAGTGATCAGGAGTGAGGGAAGCAAAACATCCTCCGGCAAGCAGACAGCTTGTGGGTCATGCCTAGTTCCCGGGTGCATGGTTACTATGTGGTCTTGGAAACCATCTTCAGCCTTTAAAGTAAAAACTTCTTCAGACCTCAGGATGGGCGTCAAGACTCCTGTTGAGTTCTATTGGTTGCCTCAGGGCTAAATTCAAAGAAAGCAGGGAATTCTCACTGTGACCATCTGTTAATTTTCACTGCACATGCTTTAAAAACAAATAAACAAAAACAAAAACTCTTCCCCTGCAACCTGGAGGGTTTTGAATTCCACAGCCGGAGATTCAATCCTCTGACTCCCAGCTAAATATGCAAAGATTTCGTAGATGGGTAACAAATCCTCTTTAGCTACTGGCACAGGAATGCCCATTAACCACAAGTTCAGGTCATTTCTTAGAAATGAGATAGAAGCCAAATACCTTTGATGGGGGAGAGATGTGGGGAGATAGCTACTCAGGGTCCTGCCCTCCTCAAGTGCTTGAGGATTTGGGCAGGCTGCCTGGAAGGCAATAGGGAGTGGTGGAGCCTGTGATATTTTGGAGAGTAAGTCCTCCCCAAAGATATCACATTTAAAACTTTTAAGAACCTCATGCTGGTCAAGTACAACAAGACTGTCTGTTGGCTGAAATGGTCATTGGTCCATTGAGTTATAGTCAGAGATTCCAGAGTATGAAGCAGGGGAAAGGGAGTTTGGGGGTAGGGGGGTAGCCTGGCTGAGATGCTGTGAAGGGGACAGCCTGAGTCATGAAGGACCCATGAAGGGATGCATGTAGTTGCATGACAGTTGAGTGCAGAGCCCGCTGGCCTGCACATTCCCTGTCTGAGCATAGGGTAACTCACTCCAGCAGCCAACTGCCATTTAGATCACTTGTGGGAATCCCCAAAACAAGGAGCCTGTTCTTGTGAGTCCAACATCCAGGAGCCAAACCTGAGAATTTTACAGGACCACAAAAAGTACAGGACCCTAGAGAGATTCCACAATCTGGAGAGTAGTTTTTAGAACTTAGAGTCTGAATTTAAACATATTAGTGGGTGGAGAGGTTAAAAAATGCTTCCTCCACTCTCCACTTTGTCACCCAGACTCTGCTTTTGACTAACTTCACACAGAGTGGGCTCTAGGTATGCCACAGAGGGATCTGTCCACCTGACCTACTGTCCCAGAGAAAGAGCTCAGGAGAAAGGGAAAAAATATTTCCCAAGTAAAGGTAGGGAATGAAGTATGGTTATCCCAACTATTGGGCCCAGTTCCTGGTTCTGTACCTAGCATGGTGTCTGGTACCTGGTCTGTAACCAGAATATTCTTCCTGAGCAACAGTATCTGGGCTACCTCGAATCACCTCCAGACAGCCCATCCCTCCAGATGCATTTCCACATAGGGTAGGTCTCAATCTTCCAAAAGCCTGTGCTTTTAGTAGGTGTCTCTGGCTGCTTTCTGTTCATAGTGCAACTTCAGTATCAATATTTAGAACCTCAATACCCTCCTGGCTTTTGTGAAGTTGAAAAAAAGCTGATGAAACCCAGATATTGACAGACTAGCCATACTGTGCTCATTACCAGTCCTACTCCCAGAAACAAATACAGGTCAACATATAGAAGAATGGTCCGTGGCCAAGTCTTGAGACAGGCAAGATTGCCATGCTTATCCCTCCCATGGCCATCGCTTTTTAATTTTGCATCTTGTGACTTCTACCACTACAAATTAATGATCACAACCAGATGGTTTGAAAACATGTTAAGGCGGGGCACCTTTCTCTAATGTACTCATCAAAGTCATGGTTTAGACTGATGGAGATGGTTTCTTTTTCAGGATGTTCTCACCTCTGGGTTCCTTGATTCCTCTTTGACTCTCAGGTTAATGAATGTCCCCAAATGGACACAGGACATATGGCTGTTTTGATGCAGGGATGTTATGATGCAACCTTAAAAAAAGAACAACAGGGGCACCTGGGGTACTCTTAACCTTGGTTAAGAGTCTGCCTTCAGCTCAGGTCATGATCCTCAGGGTCCTGGGATCAAGCCCCATGTTGGGCTCTCTGCTCAGTGGGGAGTGTGCCTCTCACTCTCACTCTCCCTCTGTCTCTTTCTTTCTCAAGTAAATAATAAAATCTTTAAAAAATAAAAATAAAAAAGGGCAATTAAACTAACTACATTTTTAGTTTCATTTCCAAGTAACGTGTGAAGCATGTTCCTTGGAGGAAAAAGGCAGGCATTTCATTTACATACATTTTTGGCAATAAAATGACATCTTTTACATTTTGATGTGGTTGCTTCGGCACAGCCCCACTGAAATGACCTCCTCAAAAGGAACAAGCCAACAGCTTTCATGACAGCAAAGAAATCCAGCAAACGACTGCTTCCCAGTACACGAACGTGGGAGGCTTCCTCTGCTCTCTGATGGCACACAGTGAAGTGAACTTGTGACCTTCTAGAACCAAAGCTCTCAGGACTCTCTTTCTCTTTCCTCTTGAGGGGAATGAACTGAGAGATGATAACTGTAGGCTGGAAGGAGGTCAAGGACATAGCCAAAGGAAACGTAAAGGCATGGATAGTTTGAAGCAAAGAATGCCTTTGGATATCCCTGACATCACCTGCGGAAAGTGACTGACCTGACCTGTGTCCTTTGTGCACACATGCTCACTCATGTGCTCTCTCTCTCTCTCTCTCTCTCTCTCACACACACACACACACACACACTCATATACTAAAGGACTTTGAAGTTCCTTTTACTGGAAGATAGAAACTGGCATGAGTGATGTTCCCAACAGACCAGATGCCACACACATGGGCACAGAGGGACAGCCCTACTTTCAAACTATTAATCTCTGCCCCAGAGCGAGGGCCTGACAGTCTAGGATTGGACTTTCCTGAATGAAATTGTATATGAATGGGGTTGGGCTCCCCGATGCATTGTCCCTGTTAAAAATGTTGATGTTCTGGTGAAAAACAAACAAACAAACAAACAATAAAATGTTTTCTAATTCTCTCTAGTTCTTTTTCTTTTTTCATTTTTCTTCCGTGATATATTTTTTCTTTTTTCAAGAATTTCTTGGGAGACAAATTAAAAGCGTGCAAATCTAGATGTCTTAACAATAGTCTCTAGTGCCCGACAAATATCGCTCTAAAATACATCATTTGATTCTGCGATTTCCTCTGACGGGGCGTACTGCTGACTTGAAATTGACTGCAATCCATGACCACCACAAAACAAAATACTCCCCCAAACGAGGTCTGCATGAGTGGTTTTTAACCAGCTTTATCGAGGAATAATAGACAAACAATAAACTACGTTCATGAAACTCACACAATTCAATGATTTTTGACAGTTTTATGTACCTGTTATATCACCACCGTAATCAAGATAAAGAACATTTTCAGCACCCTGAAGGTTTCTTATACCCTTCATTCTTGCTTCTACCTCCTGACAACCCCTGATTTGATTTTTAAGCACCACAGCTTCGTGTGGATTTTCTCTCCCTGGAATCTGGCAGCAATGAGCTCTTTCGTGTCTGGCTGCTCTCAGCCTCATGGCTCTGAGGGCTATCCACCTTGGGACAAGCAGCAGTGGCACTTATTGCTAAGTCCATGCCATGGCAGTGTGATACTTTCTCTATTCTTTGGTATTTCCAGTTGCCTTATTGTTTCTTTTTCTCTTAAAATTTTTTTTATTATGTTCAGTTAGCCAGCATATACTACATCATTAGTTTTAGATGTAGTGCTCAACGATTCATTAGTTGCATATAACATGCAGTGCTCATCACAACATGTGCCTTACCGTTTTTATTATCACTTAAGAGTGCTTTCTACTTCAGGGCAGGCAAAACCTATCTGCATTTTCTCAACAAGAAAGAAATCAAGACGGTTTAATCTGTGAAAAGTATCAAATGCCTCCCTCTGTCTGACATCCCAGACAGCACTGTGCCTTAGCTGTGGCTGATGCCGCTTGGTTGGCAGAGAAGGTACTAGCTGCCGGGCCCTTCTGTCCAATCATGCCCCAGCGCCTGAGGCATGGCTAGTTTCCTGTGGCGGGAAGGTGGAGTCTGAGGTCAGGACCAAAGTGGAAAGGTGGCAGGATGCTTTGAAGAGGTGCCAAGCTTTCGGTGTGTCTATTTTGAATAGACTGGTCCTTGCTCTCATACTCTCTCTAATCGGTCTTCATGACCGACTTCAAGGTGCTCACATTAAGTGACTACAGTAATAGTAAATAGTTGTTGAACAGGTCAAGTATGTTTCTACCTGTTGAACAGCCCACTTTACTGGCTTCTGGTCAAAACCCTTCCTTCCTTCCTACAGCAGGCTCCTGTGGGGCTCTGTCTATCATGGCACTTAACCAATTTTTCCTTCTAATTGAACAAGTAGTGGATATGCTAGTCTCCATTATTAAGGAAAGCTAAGGCTTGGCATTCCTCATAACCTCCAGCACAGGGAAGATGCTATCCTCCATTTAAACATTTATTGCTAGAAGGAGCAGATGAATAAAGCCATGAAGGTAGAAAAAGTTGAGGACTGTGGGCTCTAGCTTGAGGTCTGGTGTTGACTTTGGTGTGGCTAGTAGACCTGTTTCATAGGTCTAAGGTTGGCATGAATGAAATCAACATGAAATGTTTGGCCTTTCTTCTGTAGCCACGGAAAACCACAGAAATTCTGGATACCACATCAGACATGCCAAGTCTGCACAAAACATAGTCAAGTGCAGAGAAGAGAGGGGGGAACCTGGGAGGCTGAAAATTATATGTTGATTTTTCAGTCCAGCCACAATTGGACAACAGAGGACCCAGGGGATGGTTCAATCCATCCATTCCCCCAAATTATCTCTTTGGCTGCCACTTTTTCAGCATAAGATGGCTAATACCATACGGTCCCACTTAGCTATTTCTGAAATCATACTTTGGCTAATGCTACCAAGTCAGACAACCGAGGCTGAACAAAATGAAAATATCTGGAAGTGCTGTATTTAGATTATCTTAGGTGGAAACAAACTCATGCTAAGTTCTGTCTTCAGATTTTTTTCCCCCAGACCTTTTTATCACTTTTAAAGTAATGGAGTAAAATTCTAGGGCTTCAATTAAGTTACGTCATATAAACATGTGACTGATGTATGTTCAACTATGAATGGCTGACAAAATAAAATGGTACTATTGGAATAATGTAATTTAAGATACTGTAAATATTTTCATTTTACATTACAGTTTTATTTTATGCTATGCAAAACTATTCATTTATAACATTAATTCTAGGTCCAATTACTAATTGATGATAACACTAGATTGGATTATATACACAGGCTTGATTATACCATCTTTTATCAGTTATTTAAGGAATGTTCAGAAAGTACTTTGGACTCCACTTGATTTTTCCATTTAGGACTAATTGGATTACCTAATCCCAATTGAAGTTTTGACCCTGGAGTTGATATTCTTATTATTTTATTATTCTTATAAAGATGACACAAGTTTATTATAAAAAATTAAAGCCACTAGTAAAGTACAAACTTTGGCATAAAAATTGTTCTGAGCTCCTTTTTGTTTGACCTAAGTGATTATTATTCCAGGAATCTCTCTCTGTGCACAAACATATATAAATAAACAGGCATGCAGATTTTTCATGGGACTCAGGTGGTCATGTCTAAGTTGTTAATACAGTTATTAATAAAGGAAAAAACAGATACTATATTTAACTTTACTTGAGTTTGACAGAAGGAAACCAAAGAGATGGTGATGGTATTGCTGAATTTCAGATAAATATTTCTTCACTAAAGAATATTCATTTTTCAAGAACCCGCTGCAGTTAAAAAAACAAAGATAAGTTACCAGATTTGAAAAAAAAACACGTAACTCTGGGTTTTAATTTTATACTGTTTGAAGTGGTTATCTGTCATGACAGTAAAGAATTTAGTATCATTAACATCTTTGCCCTTTCCTTCCTTTCTCAAATTTTGATAAGTATTTTTATATGTTGAGGAATGTTCTTTTTCTTCATTCTCTTCTCAAACCCCCAATTTCCAAGGTCGTCTCACTTTCATTCTAGGCTTAACTAGATCCGTCGCCAATCTTAAAGTCACAGCTTTGAGATTTGTGAGCTTGTTCGGTCGTTTCATCTCTTGATTGCTTCTGTTTTATTAAATCATGTTTTCCAAAAGGGATCAGAAATGGAGTGATTACATAATTTGTTAACCAAATGGGGACACCTTAGAGAATTTAAGAAGGAGCTATTGTCAGTTGTCAAGACAATCGATATCATAGGGACTGTTTTAGGCAAAGCAGGACTGAAGATCACCCTAAAGCCAGACGTGATGTATTTCATAAGTTCTTGCTTCAACTCAGCCCTTTTTTGAGGCATTTAAATGGTGCCAAATGGTTCCTTACACAAAGAAGCATCTATTGGGGGAATAAAAAAAGGTTTCTTTGACTAAAGATCCAAGAGCTCACTTCCTGGGGTAATGGGTGGGCTTTACAGAGTCCACCAATTATTCAAAATCATACCCCTAATTCTGTATCCATGGACATTATTCTGGAAGGATGACCATATAACTCATTAGATTTTCAAAGGGGTCTATTGCCCCCACAAGCATCACTAATCTCTGTTTCACCACAAATCTCCAAAAAGCTACCTTGCTGGGTTAGGTTCCCCTAATCTAGAAATGATATCACAAATATAATTTCACGTGATCATTACTTAGTTTTTGTTGTGGGATTAGCATAAGGAAGGGCCAAATGTAGAGTTTTTCTGATCTTTTGTAAAATTGCTAGTCATGACTTTGATTACACTTCTCAGTATCTCTTTCGTTAAGATTCATACTTACCATTTAGGCATATGTCTCCTCCTCAACCAGTTATTCTACTTCCTTCTATAAGCTCTATCATGACTGAGTTGTGCTATTTCCTGGGTTTCCTTTCAGCCTGAGCTGTCAGGGAGGTCACTGGGAGCTGTTGGAAGCTATTGAAATAGATTTCCTAGTCTAGGATTGCAGGAACTTTTTCCATTCTTCTTCTGTCAATACCTCCTTTCATACCAAAACACTCTCCTTGTTGGTCCTTGTTCTGTTTCCATCGCTTAGATGGTGGTATTCCACAGCTATTTATATCTTATTTTATTTTTTAAAGATTTTATTTATTATTTGACAGAGAGATAGAGAGCACAAGTAGGCACAGCAGCAGGCAGAGGGAGAGAGAGAAGCAGGCTCTCCACTGAACAAGGAGCCCGATGCAGAACTCAATCCCAGGACCCTGGGATCATGACCCGAGCGGAAGGCAGATGCTTAACTGACTGAGCCACCCAGGTGCCCCTATTTTATTTTATTTTAATTCTAGTGTAGTTAACCTACAGTATTACATTAGTTTCAAGTGTATATTATAGTGATTCGGCACTCCCGTACATTACCCGGTGCTCATCACCACAAGAGCACTCTTTAATATCCCTATCACTGATTTCACCCATCCCCCATGCCCTTCCCCTCTGGTGACCATAAGTGTGTTCTCTAGGGTTAAGAGTCTGTTTCTTGGCTTATCTCTGTCTCTCTTTTTTCCCTTGCTCTTTTGTTTTGTTCCTTAAATTTCACTTATGAGTGAAATCATAGGGTGTTTGTCTTTCTCTGGCCGACTTCACTGAGTATTATGATCTCTAGCTCCCTCCATGTCATTGCAAATGGCAAGATTTCAGTCTTTTTGATGGCTGAATAATGTTCCGTTGTATATAAAATACCACATTTTTATCCATTTCTCTATTGATGGGCATCTGGGCTTCTTTCATAGTGTGACTACAGTAGATAATGCTGCTAAACATCGGGGTGCATGTATTGAACTAAAGTTTTTGTATTCTTTGGGTAAATACCCAGTAATGCAATTCCTGTGTCATAGAGTAGCTCTATTTTTAACTTCTTGAGGAACCTCCATGCTGTTTTCCAGGGTGGCTGCACCAGTTTGCATTCCTACCAACAGTGTAAGAGGGTTCCCCTTGGGGCGCCTGGGTGGCTCAGTGGGTTAAAGCTTCTGCCTTTGGCTCAGGTCATGATCTCAGGGTCCTGGGATCGAGCCCCACATCGGGCTCTCTGCTCAGAAGGGAGCCTGCTTTCCCCCACCCCCTGCCTGCCTCTCTGCCTACCTATGATCTCTGTCAAATAAATAAATAAATAAAATCTTTAAAAAAAAAGAGGGTCCCCCTTTCTCTGCATCCTCACCAACACTTGTGACTGCTACTTATTTTAAACTGTAAAAGTAATATGTGGATGACCAATCAGTCCCCCACAGTGACTCAGGAAAGTTGTTAAATGTCCACTTTCCTTTGCCATGCATAGTCCTGGCCTGAAAGATGAAACATGAAGTGTTCTCAGCAGAGAAAAGACATAGCAAAAAGGAGAAGAAGAAAAAAACAAAACACTGCATGGAAAATAAAATGATAATGCCAATGGTAGCCAGCAAAATGATTGGAAACATATGAAAGTTAGTGGATTCAAGTTAAAAGAAATACACACATGTGAAAGCTTTCCCTGAAGGGCTCAATGCCCTCTGTCCATCTCCAGCCTCAGTAGACTTTCCCAGGAAATCAGGAAGCAAAAGCAAATTTGTGATGAGCCCTAATAAACTTCCTCCCTCCTTCCCCACCATAAAAGAGTTCACACCTGAAAGAACAATTCTGCAGAGTCAGGGATTAACGTCTTAAAAAAATCTTTTACCTTAATGTTAAAAAATTAACACCTCACCCCAAGAATATCTGAAATGTTGACAGGAAAACTGTTGATCTAACCATTTGCTCTGCTGGAACTTTAGACTTATCGGTTTCCTCTTTGCCTGTCTTTGATTACAGTTTCCTGGAATCTGTGGTCCTGGCAAGGCCCCAGGTAGACAGCCTCCAAGCTGCACAGGGCAAAGCCTTAGTGTGCCTGCCTTGCTTGGCTGGGCTTTGCCTTGTCAATAGCAGACCCTGTGCCCTTTCTTCTTCCCCTGGGGCTGACCACCCCCCTCCCCTCTCCATCTTCCCCCCACCCTCAACCATCTCAAAACACCAGAGAAAGAGGCTGAAGAGCAAACCTGTGGGGTGGGGTGGTGGGGACCAGGGGATAGAACTCTTTCCGCTCTCTTTGTAAGTTTCTGACTGACAATGGGGAAATTAATGAAAAGTAAAAGAGGTTCTCTTATCTCCATTCAGCCCTGAGGGGATGCATTTTTCTCTTCTGCTGTGTTCTGGGTTGCTTGCACTTCCCTGGAGCAGGCTTAGGAGTAAAATGTTAAAACCTAAGAATATGGAGTGTGTTGCAGGTTCAACTGCAGTTCAACCACAAATAGAGAGTGTGGACCAAGCTTTGGAAAATATAATATAGAACATCTTAGCCTTTTTATGGTATTAATTTTCTCCCACATCCCTTTAAGTTATTTTGTGCATGTCTTCTGGCCTCTGGATCTGCCTGTTTTCTTCTAATTTTTCCTTCCAAAAGAAACCTTTTGACAATGTGACATGAACGTCTCCATTAATGACCCGTGCCATTTATCCGGCTTGTATGCTTGGTTAAATACTGGTTTTGGCTCATACATTCCATGTGGAATATTAATGTTCATTATTCGCAAAGTAAAAAAGCGGGCTTCTCATGTTAAATTTTAAAAAGTCTGTATTTAATTAATCTTCAAGTAAATGAACCTGTAAAAAATAGTAAGAAACTGATGGGTATTTTGAAAATTACTGCTTCTGCTTTAGCCTTTCTCTTAGGTTTCGAATTCACCAGATTTTTTTTTAAGATTTTATTTCTTTATTTGACAGAGGGAGAAATCACAAGTAGGCAGAGAGACAGGCAGAGAAAGAGGGGAAGCAGGCTCCCTGTTGAGCAGACAGCCTGATGCTGGGCTCGATCCCAGGACCCTGGGATCATGACCTGAGCCAAAGGCAGAGTCTTTAACCCACTGAGCCACCCAGGTGCCCCTGTGCCTCACTTCTTGACAATCCATCTCTCTTTCATTTTTTCTCCTTGTCATCAGGGACTAATATCTCTATTTACCTCTGGGGATCACATCTCCTCCTACCTCCTCTGAGACATTTCCATACTTAGCCTTCTTCTGTCAGTCCTAACCTGCTCTTTGCCTGAGATACTTCTACCCCTAAAACAACAACCAAACAGATCTTTTTTTCTTTTTTTTAAGATTTATTGATTTTAGAGAGAGAGAGAGAGGGAGCAGGACAGAGGGGCAGGAAGAGAGAAAGAATCTCAAGCAGATCCTTGCTAAAAGCAGAGCCTGATGTGGGGCTTGATCTCATGATCCTGAGATAATGTCTTGAACAGAAACCAGGAGTCAGAGGCTTAACTGACTTTGCCAGCCAGGTGGCCCCAAAACAGATCTTTCTTCAACTCTACTTATGTCTCAAATTTCCTTTCTGCAAGTATATTTCTGTTTTCCTTGAACTTAACTTTAAACAGTTTCATTTTTATCCTCATTCCTCCATTGGAGCTCAACTCTCAAAAGTCACTGGTATATAATCTGTCGGCAACCAAATCTAGCGACTTTCCTCAAGCCCCCATTACTCCCTGTGGCACTGGACAGAAGTGTTGACACTGCCTTTCTGGAAACCAGAAGTGTTTCCAGAATTCTGAACGGAGTCTTTTGTCTCCATGCCCTGTTTCGTTAATTACGAACTTGAACCTTTGTCTTTTCAGGCTGTGACTTCCTTTGCCCAATCTCTTTGTTGTAAATATTCTCTCAGGACTTTCCCTCCATACATACTCTATATGCTCCTTTTCTGGAATTTTCATGGTTTTAGACATCATCTCTGTGTGCATAGCTCTGAAACCCATTAATTCTAAATGATGGGCCTCTATTTGCTGTTTCAGCTGGACTTACATTTGAATTCTACTACAATATCAAATGCAACAGGTCCAGAACAGATTCCACTTTTTCCCTCCTTCCCTAACCTGCCTTTCTGGGTTTCCCCTTTTCCTCAGGTGACATCGCCACTGATGTTCTTTTGGATCCATCATTTCCTTACCCCAGAGCCGTGGATGCTCAAGATTTCATAGATATGCCGCCAACAAGACCCTTTGAGATACATTATTGCCAAACGAATTTTCTAGAAGTGCAATTATAGGTCATTCCCCTACTGAATAACTTCCTACCGCTTACAAAACAAAATCCAGATCTTAATATGGTATTCATGGTTGTTGATAGCATGCCTGCAGCCAAACTATCTGATGATAGTTCTTAAGACCACACTTATCACTGGGCAACTATTTCTTATTATAATGTAAATATTTTATATTAGTTGCTCTTTTCTCTACTCACCTTCAGGTTCCTGTCCCTGAGACTTTGCTCATGCTGCTTCCCATCTCCAACACCTTTTGTGATCCAAACTCCACGCATTCTTCAAATGCTACTCCCTTCAGGCTTTCCTGATCTTTACAACTGGAAGAAACATTTCCAACCTTTGCATTTCATTTATGTGTTACTAATAGAGCCATACTCATCTTCTTTTGCTTAGTGTTTACATGAAACTTCTTCCCCATCCTATTGCTTGTAATCTGTTTGTGTCTTTATTCATACAACATGTTTCTTGTTAACAATATATAGTTGGGGTTTTTCATCTGTAGTTTTTCTTTAATCTAGTCTGTCAGTCCACACCTTTTAATTATGTTCTTTAGTCTGTTTATATTTGCTGCAATTATTGATATATTTGAGTGTAAATCTATCACCTTAGTGTTTTAACTCTATTCCTCTTGTCCTTTTTTGTTTGTTTGTTTGTTTGTTAATTGGATGGTTCCTCCTTTCCTATCTTTCTTTGGCAAGTGGTTAACTTACCTTTTTTTTCCTGATATTCTATGTCCCATGTTGAATTTTTTTTTTTTTTGAGATTTTATTTATTTATTTGACAGAGAAAGAGAGACCACAAGTAGGCAGAGAGGCAGACAGCGAGAGGGGGAAGCAGGCTCCCCACCAACCAGAGAACCCGATGCTGGGCTTGATCCCAGGACCCTGAGATCATGACCTGGGCCGAAGGAAGAGGCTTAACCCACTGAGCCACCCAGGCGCCCCAGCAGTAGATTGTTCTTATCTGGCACCCCGAGCAAGGTCTAATTCTCCAGCTCTATCTTCAGATTTAGGCAGGACCTGCATTCTTGAATTGGTGAGGGTCTCTCTGCTTTGTTAGACTGCCCGCTCCCATTGCCTTACTATTACTGAGTGTAAGACATGGTGGGTGGGAGGGCTTATGTAGATAGTTCCTGCATGCCTGCCTTTCCCTAGGTTCTCACTCAGCTGTTCTGCCTTTTCTCTGTGGCAGACACCTGCTGCCTCATACTCACGTAAGGTCACAGCTTGGGAGATATTCTTTTGGTCGGGCCAATCCCCTCTCAAACTCAGGCGGTCCTTCTAGTTCATTAATGTACTTTGAAATCTTGATTCTCCAACACACTAAGAACTTATGATTCCGTAAGTTATCTGATTTGTTCTTATTGCTTAGGTGGGAGCAATCTTTTTTGTCACTTTCTATACCCTGGACAGAAGCAGAAACTCCCTATTCTATTTTATCCTTCACTCTTCCATGGATTTAGTTCTCTCAGGAACAAGTGCTAAGAAAAAGACTTGAGTTCAAGTAGTTCATTGGGGAGGTGACCTCAGGAAACCCTAGTAAAATAGTGGGAGGAAGACAGGGAAGAGAAGGAAGTCTATATAGGGTGGGAATGAACAGCTGAGGTGCAGTCCCGCAGGGGGCTCTTGGAACACTGCGTGGAATCAGCCTGATTGTTGAAGTGGCCATTATCGACCAACTCCCACTTGTGACTGATTAGCTGTCCTGCCTATGGGTGGAGGCTGTTCCTGGTCAAAAAGGCCTAGAATCACAGGAAGTTGTTCAGGTGAG
The DNA here is from genome assembly GCA_003697995.1 of Taxidea taxus jeffersonii. Classification (NCBI taxonomy): domain Eukaryota; kingdom Metazoa; phylum Chordata; class Mammalia; order Carnivora; family Mustelidae; genus Taxidea; species Taxidea taxus. The sequence goes on along the minus strand of RCUC01140836.1, from coordinate 43,627 downwards.
GGAATGTGGGATGGTATACAGTGTCCCTTCTAGACTCTCCAATGACACTTATGACTTTACTTCTCAGGAATATTGGCCTACTAGAGGCTGATGTTAGTGAAAGGATGATTCATACCTGATTTATTTCCATAGTCTCCCAGCAGGGAGAATGGCCAGAAGATAAGTAAGCAAGAATTATTAAATGAGAAAACACATTTTATAAAGTACCAGTTTGTAGAATTCTGCTCAGCTCTTTTTTTTGGGGGGGGGGGGTCAGCTCTTTTAAATTTCCTATCATCCTCCCAAACCCACACCCTCTCCCCCACTCCCAATCACTCAGATGACATGGTTTAGTCTCTTAATTGCCAAAAATATTTCAGTTTCCCTGACTGGTTGGAATTTTAAAACCTGTGATTATCTAGCTAATGTGAAATGTATTATAATTTTAAAGTGTTATTTCTACACTTGCACTTTATCTAATAGCCATTTTATATTCCCTGTAGCCAACAATGATAAGGCGTCCACCAACAGTTATCTGCTACATTTGTGGTCGTGAATATGGAACAAAGTCTATCGCCATCCATGAACCACAATGTCTGAAAAAGTGGCATAATGAAAACAACTTGTTACCGAAAGAGTTAAGGAGATCAGAACCGAAAAAACCAGAAGTCAGGACCATTACTGGTAAGTTTTTGAAAAAAAAAAAAGAAGAAGAAGAAAAGACTTGAGTGTGTGAGACTTTTCCCTCTGAACTTATTAGAGGAGAGGTATTCCTTTCTTACTTATTCAAACAACCAAAGTCAGCAACATTTACTGTCTTGATTACAACCAAATAGGAAAAACAGTTCTAGAATGCCTGACCAAAGGGCCTCAGATGCTAAGATGTAAAGCTACTATTGTCAAAACTGTGCAAGGAGGGAGACCCACTGGCCCTCCCTGTATTTCCCAAAAGCTACTTTCATGTATTATCAAACTTAATACTTAAAAAGCATGAAGCTTGGGGTGCCTGGGTGGCTCAGTGGGTTAAAGCCGCTGCCTTCGGTTCAGGTTACCATCCCAGGGTCCTGGAATCAAGCCCCACATGGGGCTTTCTGCTCAGCAGGGAGCCTGCTTCCTCTTCTCTCTGCCTGCCTCTCTGCCTACTTGTGATCTCTGTCTGTCAAATAAATAAATAAAATCTAAAAAAAAAACCAAAAACACGAAGCTTAAAAAATCTTAGAGGGCACCTAGAGACCTATTTTCAAATATGCCTATGTCTTAGTGTTCACAGAGCAGCATACCAGACTCACAGTTTGCAGGGTCCACCAGCCAGGGTGCAAAATGAATACATTGGTCCACGTGTGACAGAAGGAGGGTGGGAACCATGGTGAGTGGGAGAATGCCAACTCTCTCTAAAGGAGGTTGCTGCTACCTGCTTCCTGCTGTTACCATTAAGAAATTTAGCCCCATGTGGGCATATTTTTTTAACAAAGATTTTATTTATTTATTTGACAGATCACAAGAAGGCATGGGGGGGGGAGGAAGCAGGCTCCCTGCCGAGCAGAGAGCCCTATGTGGGGCTCAATCCCAGGACCCTGAGATCATGACCTGAACTGAAGGCAGAGGCTTACCCCACTGAGCCACCCAGGTGCCCCTCCATGTGGGCATATTTTTTGATAAAACAAAGGAAACTGGAAATCCAGGAATTGATATGCAATGCCCAGATCTTTCAAATTTTGCAATTAATACTTTGTAAAGCACGGCGCAAGCCAAATGAAACCCCATAAACTGCTGTGTGAGTCCTCTTTATGGAGCCTTTGTTTGCTCATTTGGGGCGAGAACAAAGTAGTTCAGAAAATGTTTGCCAGACCAACTCAGTCTCGCTCATCTTATTTCTACTGTCATCACTTCCTCAGCAGATCCCCTCAAAGGAAAATCATTCTTGGTTTTAAGAAAATTATCATTCAATTCATTAATTCTCCTTCTGTAACTGTAGATTTGCCTAACTAGAGGGTACCACCAAGTCATTCAGTATCAATGAGTCCAGAGCACTCTTGTCAGAAATGTGACACAAAAGAGTACTCTAACAACCCACAGAGTGGAATCTAGGTTGCCATGATAAAGTTCTAGAGGCTGCTAGGACCCGACTCTTTACAGTCCTTGCCAAGAGTAGGAGAATCCATCATTCAGGTGGGAAAAGCGTTCAAGGTGAACACATCCATCCATGAAATGAGAGCATTTGCCCACAAAGATGTTGTTTACCTCATTGAAACTCTCTTCCTAGCAATTCTCTGTGGTGTCAAAAATCTCTTCTCTTCACTTCTGACTTTATCACCTTCTCTGCGCAAGTCTAGAAGAGGAGAGAGAAACGACTGGTTTGAAGGCCCTGAGAGGTTCCTTAGTCTGTTACTGGCCACAGGTGGAAATGGTGGGCCCTATCCCTATACTTCCCTGCAGTCGTCCTCTGGGTGCCATGCTGTTTTTGCCCCATGGACTTGCTGGGGTGATGGAGTCCAGACAACCTTTCCTTCAGATCCAAAGTCAAAGCCCTACTCAAAAACTTTTAGTGATGTGATGAATCCTCCCCAGTGAGACTCAACGGGTACTCTGGAACTTTCGAATTCACATTACATCATATGAGTCAGGAGAAAGTCTGTGCCATTCCCTTTTCAATAGCTTTCAAAGCTCTCTGAATACACATTTGTATCCTGCATGGAAAGTGATACTGGCTTTGTCCAAAGGAGAAAAATTTCCCGTGGAGTAGAATCAAGAACATGAGGAGTAGTAGGATGGGGATCTAAAGTTTGCTCTGCTTGTGTGAACCATTAGGAAGGAGTCACAGGAGAATTGCCTGGGCTTTAATGAAGAAATATTTGCTGTGAAAATGATAAAAAGGAAAGTATGCAATTTAGGTTTGAGTGCCTGGCTACACTTAGGGGGGCCTATTTTGGGCGATTCGAAGACACAGTCAATTTAATGTACTGAAGCCATTCTATTTAAATAAGGTTTATTAAAGCTAAATCCCACACTGTTTTTCTAAAATAAAGCCATATGCCTTTTCTCCTATGCTCTGCCAATGATGATTATACATCTCTCAGATGTCTTGGTTGCTTTTTTAAATTTTTTTTTTAAGATTTTATTTATTTAATTGACAGACAGAGATCACAAGTAGGCAGAGAGGCAGGCAGAGAGAGAGGAGGAAGCAGGCTCCCCTCGGAGAAGAGAGCCCAAGACGGGGCTTGATCCCAGGACCCTGAGATCATGACCTGAGCTGAAGGCAGAGGCTTTAACCCACTGAGCCACCCAGGCACCCCTCTTGGTTGTTTTCTTAAAGACACTTCTTTTCGTCAGATTAACTATTCTGTTTGCATTCTTCACTTTAATTATTTAAAGAATCTCCGAGTTTATGGCCATGAAGAGGAGATACGTTTTTAGGATATCATTCATCCTAAATTCACCCTGAACTGTCAGTTTTGGCCTTTCAGAACATTCCACTGAAGGATTACAGAAGAGGAAAACACAAATGCATGTTCTTTTCCCTTTGTAAGTTTATATTTAAAGTCAATTGAAAGAAGGCCAAAAGTTGTATTTACAAGATAATAATTTGTAAGCAAAGATGTTAATAATTAGTGAAGAATGCATATCATAACACATAAAACAACATCTTCCCCTTTTTAAAATCCAAGGAGTGAAAAGTCTCTGGTTCATAGCTAACTTTTTAGTCAACCCTTGAAAGAGGGAGTGGTACTTTTTTTTTTTTTTTTTTTTTTGGCAAAAGTAGCATGATTTTTTTAAACCCTCAGTCAACAGGTATTTCCTGAAAATATTTTCCATAAAATGTAGAGTATGATTGTCCAGGATAAAAACTGATCCGTGTTTTACCATTTTTCTCTTTCTTTCCTTTTTGTTCCTTTTCTTTCTTTCTTTCTTTTTTTTTCTTTAACTTTCTAGCCAAAGGTTTCTATGATCTCGATGCCTTAAATGAAGCTGCTTGGACCACTGCCCTGAGCCAGTTGGTTCCCTGTAATATTTGTGGGCGTACCTTCCTGCCAGACAGACTGATTGTTCACCAACGATCCTGTAAACCAAAAGCCGCCAAGTAAAGCCCTCTCCCAGCACAAGTGTTACAGGACTTAGATCCTTCTAAGAGAGATCGGGGTAATGGAGAGAAGGAGGAAAAGGGGTTAAATTGAGGAAACAAGAAACCCTGGAAACCACTCCAGGTTGTCTAGAGTGGGAAGCCAGCTCAGGGCTCTGGTGGCACGAGTGTGACCATGACCGTGACGTGGTGCGCCGACGCTCTGCATTTGCTGAGCAGCTGCACGCTTGTGTGCAGACACACGGTGGCGAAGAGAAGGGAGGGCTCGTCACACTCCGTGGGGCAGAGTTACAAGTGGGCTGCAACTCCTCAGGGCTGGCATTTTTGTCTCCAGGAAATTTCAGAGCCAATTGTTGCTGTTTTTCTTCCATTCTCTTCTTCCTGAGCAGGATTTTTGAATTTCACAATAAGGTCTATTATTTTTCAGGGAACAAGAGGGTTCAGGTGGTAATTTCAGGCAACTCCTTAGTCTCAAGAAAAACTGAATTCCTTCCCATCCTTGTGCTTTCTGAAATAACGTGCCACTCCCTGTTTCCTCTAACCCAGGGAAATGCTCTTAATTGAGCTATTGGTTGGGAACCTTCTTTTCTCTATAAAATCATTGCACAGCAAAGACTTTCATTAAAGAACTAAGGAGTTAAAGTACTAGGATCAGGTCTAACTCCTACTCCCTTACCAAGAGCGGGAAATGCTACGGAGAAAGTTCAGAACTGATGCCAGCCTCATATGTCAGAAAACTGCTACAGTGCGATTCATCACATGGTGGAGGTTAGCGCTTTCCTCCTATAGGAGAAGTCCAGAGAGTTCTCTGTGGCCTCAGAGAGGCTTATAGGTGTTTTATTGTTGAGCTCTAAAAGCCTGCCAGGAAGTTCTGTACCTCTCCACCCATTGCCCAGGCAATGGCTTGTGCAACTGCTCTGTGTTTTAGACCTTGAATGTGCATTCATAGAGGCGGGGCTCTCCTGGGAGAAGGCCAGGGTCAGGAGGTGCTCTGCCCAGGAAATTCTGCTCCCCTGGACAGCGCTATGTTGCCTGGACTCCTGGCAGTTTTGCTTGAGGTCTTTGTTCGTTTTATGGCTGAAGTTCAGAACCATCCAGGATCCACTGGGTTGCTGCAGACCTTGAATTCATGACCTAACACAGCACAGTCAGCTCCAAATTATACAAGCAAATGTGTTGGACCTAATATTTTAGTCCCACATCTCCAATCAGAAGAGGTTAGGTTAATATAGTTGCACTAATCAGTCACTGTTATTGTTTTGTTTTGTTTTTGTCCCAAAGGAAGAAGAGATTAACTTTTAAAACAGTCTTTAGGTACCCTCAAAGAAGATTATCCTCTTGAGAAAGACATAGCACCTAACACCCGTTGATGGTTTAGTTCTTTCATTTTGCTAGCACAGATGACATCATCTAATACCCAAGTTAGTGTACTGTCAGTCTGCCACTGTGCTTAGAGCCCTCTAGACTGCCGTGCGGATAAATCTCCCATCAGCCTACGAGGAGAGGTTATCTTTATTTTATGTCTGAGGAACGGTGTTTAAATAGATAACAAGCTAACTCGAGGTCACACTGGGCTTGAGTCGAGGGATGGACTAGGGAAGCAAACTCGTGACTCCCGGAATCCCAGACTCCCACGGGTACCCGTGCTCTCTGTATGCTACATCTCATCATGGGCTCAATGAACCATGCAAACAAATGATCCTCCATGTATGATATTTTTCTTTTTCTTTTTCTTTTTTTTGTACCCAGCGTTAAGTAACTAAGGCAAATAGGGATTTCAGGATGCTTGTCGTTTGCCTGCCGGTCAGGGTTTCTCTTCATCAGAAGAGGTGAAAACCCAAGTTTGAACAGCTCTTTCAAAAGCTGCCCTGCCTTCCACAGATGTTGAGCAGTCCAACAGGGAAATACAGCAAAAATGCTGGCCTCAACTTTGAAATGGGTTGCCAGTTGGGGTCCTAACAAGACATTCTGATATCCATTCCTTTCAAAGCATGACCAAAGAAAATTCCAAGCCAACTACTCCTCTGTAGGCATTATTAGGTCTGTCCGTTCTGGAATGGGGAAAGGAAATGGTCTTGCAGGAATCGTCACTTCCCCAGGGAACGGTGATTTTCCTGGACTTGGGTCACAGGGCTGGGGGTGGGGGGCGCCCCTAGCTGGCCTGCAAGTGTTGGGTGGAATTACACCCGGAACAAGCTCAGTAGGAACGACATCAGTCCGAGAGTTCCTGTGTATCAGCAAAGGCAAGTCGTCAGCACCTCCGCAGGGACAGGAAGGAACTCGCCTGTTCTCTGCCCGCAGCCCTCCCGTCAATTAACTCACTTCTGTGCTGATATTTGTACCGTGAGAAGAAAATAGTCTAACAGTCGTTGGCATCTCTGTGAGCCGTGAATTTGAATTTAGCCATGGTCCCGGTGGATACTCTCCTAGATGATGGTGAGCAGACTCTAGATGAAGTTACTTGGAGCTCCTAGGCTCCCACGTCCACTCCCAGCCAAGCAGTTACTGGTGTGGGCTGCGTGATTATTAGAGGCACCGGCAACACTGCACTGCCCTCTGCCGCTCCACTAACTAGAGCTGCAAACTTCCCTTAGATTCTCCTCTAGGAGGGGAGTGGGATGGGGCAGGGGATAACCAGGTGCGGGGGCTAAGGAGAGCAGATGTGATGAGCACTGGGTGTTACAGGCACCTGATGAATCGCTAAACTCTACCTCTGAAACGAATAATACACTCTGTGTTAATTAATGGAATTTAAATTTAAAAATAATAATAAAAGTTTAGGAATTGCAAAAAAGACAAAATCCCCTCTAGTTAAGGCTACAGGAAGGGTTTCAGGATTTCTGGAAGCTCATTTGCATCTTGCATTCACATCACAGTTGCAGGGGATGTCCTCTCAGCAGGGAACACTGGCGACTGGACCAGCATGTCCTAGCAGGGGTGTGGAGAGGAGGGATCCCCTGCTGTGAGTCCCCAGGAAGTGGAAAGCTGTTAAGAGCTCCATTACAGGGACTTTCCAGGAAGCCTCCTCAGAATATTTTCTGACACACAAGCATTTCTAACTGGGGTCTCAGGGCTTGCCCTGGAAGACATTGCTTTGGCCTGGGGAATCCTGACCCTAGTCTTTTTCCAGAAAAAGAAGTGCTGTGGCTCTGGACAGGCAGACTCATTTGCATAGCAGGAGAGAGAGAGAGATAGAGCAGGTATCCAAGGTGTCTGCCTCCTGAGAATAGCCCTGGGTCTTTCTGTGTCTGTTCCCTTCTGACATTAGTAGCATTTCTTCTCTACACCCCTATCTGAACCAGCCTGTGTGGCTTTAATCCTGCATCAGGTCAGGGCTGAAAGTTCAGGCCCATTCTTTCCCACATCCTGAAGGATCCTTTCTTTCTTATGGCGACCGTCCTCCTTCCTTTACTGTTTACTACTTTCCTAGTGACCCACCATCGTGCCCATATAAAATGGTGCGTCTCTCCTGCTGGTGGGGCCTGCTGTCTGTGAGCACTGTGATCAGAGCTGAGACAGGAAGTTTTCCTGTACTTGGAGGAAACAGACTCCTTGGAGAAGCATTCAAGTTTCCAGTGGGGGCCAAACTGAGAGGTAGAGAGAGAATATAACAGCCAAACTGGGAGGTAGAGACAATATATACAAGGAAATGTATGCTTTATCTTAAGATGCTATACCTTTATACTTAGTTCTGCTTACATTTTGTTATAAAAATACTTAAATAAACACAACTCATAGGAAAAGTATAATGAAATCTCATGTTCTCTACACTCAGGTAAACTCTCTTCCTGACATCTCACTGGGGTCAAACTTGAATGGTTAAAATTTCAGCTACTAATTTTGGGGGCAAAAAGAACATTTTGGGGGCTGTTGAGAACATAGGATTCCAGGGTACCTCTGATGACACCTTTCAGTTCTACTTATGGGAACATGCGATCAAGCCAGCCATGGATATCAACTTCAACTTCTCTAATGTGATTTTTAAAAAAAGGAGAGAAATCTGCCTGAGGCATTATGGGGCATGGTCCTATCACTGGAATACTTCTATCACCTACAAGCCAAGGGTTTTCAGATGATTCTTAGTTGAGAATGTGGTAGGCAAAACAACAGCCCCCAACACTGGATGGCCAGTCCCCAAACCTTCCGAATATGTTATCTCACACGATACAAGAGACTTCCCAGATGTGATTAAGGTTGTAGACGTAGAGATTGAGAGATGATCTCACATTATCTGCATTATCTTGGGTGGGAGGAGGGACAATCTGAACCGCATGAGTCCTAAAAAGTAGAATAAGAAGGGAAGAGGGGGTAGTCAAAGAGGCAGAGGCATAAGAAGGATCCATTATCCCATTGCTGGCAGAGATGTAAGCAACTCTGTGTAAGGACCAGAGAGACGTCTTCACGGGCTAAGCGTGGCCCCAGCCAACAGTCAGCAAGGAAACTGGAACCTCAGTCCTACAACCACACATTCCTGGATTTTATCAGCAACTTCAATGAGCAGGGAAACGGATTCTTCCCAGGAGCTTCCAGGAGGAAACGCTGCCCTGCCCATCCTTTTTTATCTGGTGAATCCAGGGTTGAACTCCTGTCCTCCAGAGCTGTAAGAAAACAAATGTGCATTGCTCAAGCCAGTAAGTTTGCAGTGATTTATTTTTGCAACCACAGATGACGAATAGAAGCATTCAGGTGGTGTAGGGTAGGACCAGTGTTACTACTGAGCAGAGCCGCAGTGCTCACATCTGTGAGGGACACCGGCCACATCCATGGCTGGCGTCAGGGAGAGGAGAACACAACCAAATTTAGTCAGGGAAGATGGCCCAAGGAAACTGGCTCCAAGATTTACCACCCCTGAACACACAAGTGTTTCACAACACATCATCATCTGGATGCAAATTTTTAATGTTCTGTTTCATCACTGTTAAATTTGATGTCGTGTGAATATTTTGGGGGAGTGAAGACTTTTATATTAGTAACATGTAATGTATTTTTTGTTTCGGGGTAACGGTCTGTGATTCATTAGTCTTACACAATTCATAGCACTCACTATAGCACCTACCATCCCCAATGTCCATCGCCTAACCACTCCTTCCCTCCAACTCCTCCCCCAAGCAATTCTGTTTGTTTCCTGAGATTAAGAATCTCTTATGGTTTGTCTCCCTCTCTGGTTTCGTCTTGTTTCATTTTTTCCTCTCTCCCCTTATGATCCTGTTAATATTTTTAACCACAACCGATTGTCGTACACACACATATGATTTAGTTTTAAAACTAATCATATGTGGACCGATGCCACTGAATTATTTGGTCACTGAGTTTGGTGCCCATAACCCCAGTGGCCTGGCTCTGTCCACCTGTCTGTCCTTTCCATGAACCAGGGAGAGAAAAATAACTTCATCATCTGAAATGGTTGCTCTTGTTAGAGGAATCTCTAAGGAAGTACTGCCTGAAAAACAGCTGAAACATCCAAAACCTGAAAGGGCACATATGGTCACATTTGAACAAATCCCAAAGTTCGCTGATGACTTTCCACAGGGCTCTCCTGAGAGCCATGGGCAGGTCTAAAAGGTGGGCTGAGCCATCAAAATCACTTAAAATACAGGGAAAGGGTGGACAACTGATCTGGGACTGGTATTCAGCCAAAATTATTGAGTAAGGCGTTTGCCTTCAATGCCTTTCTCTCCTTTCGTTGAACCTTCCGGTTCTCTCTCAAGGTTTCTCCAGGATCTTATTTATGGTCCCACATCCCACCCACTGCTGCCCAGGCTTCTGTGTCCATTGGGGCAAAAAATCAAGGGCTCCATGCTCCAGATATCCCTTGAGATCTTCTTCAACCATCTGCCCTTCGACTTAATGGCCTGTGTCCCTTCCACAACTTTTCACTAGATGTTTCTGTAGAAAGAAATTTGACAAAATCATCTCTGCAACGGGGTAATGAAAGGGAATGATTTTGTGCTATCTCTTTCAGGTGGTGTAGCTTTAAAAAATTTTTAATTCCAGTGTAGGTAACATCAGGTGATATAAATTTTTAAAGAGAATCTTCCTAAGAATATTATGTCTTTATCCAAAGTAATGAGATCTGTGTGGTGGGTTTCAGACAGAATGTTGGGATGGAAGTCACAAAGATGTAGGGCACAGGCCTCTCCTTGATCTTAAGTGTCTGTCCTCATACTATGCAGACCTCCGCTAACTCCACATCTCAGCAGGGGCTTCTCTGACGTATCCATTTATAGCTTGTGTTAAGGGGAGGCTAACTGCGTACTAGACCCAAAACATGACGACCGAAATAATACCAAAGTTTATTCTTGCTTTAAAAGGAGCACTGGCCAAGTGGACAATTTAGGGGGGGTCTCCCTTCTTTGTGAAATCACTCCAGGCCCCAGGCTGATGAAGTCTCTCTCATTTTCAGCATGGACCACTCAAAAGTTGGCTAGGGACAGCCTCTCCTTTCCACCTAGCCACAAGGAGGAAATAGCATGTAGTTAGCAATTTGCCACTTTTGCAGGATCACACCTGGAATAAATGCTCACCATTCTGCTCACACCCACTGGCTACATCTCAACCACATGACTGAGCCAAAGTGCAAAGGAGGCTGGGCATTGTTCTCACTGTGGCAGCAGAAGAGGTAGATAGACATTTAGAGGAACAAGTTTCTATCATGCTGCTCTAACAATCTATTTCCGGCTTCTTGTGATGGACCACTTTCCCTTTGTGGAAATTTGACAATATTGGGCCACAAACCCAGGAAAACAAGGTATTGTTTTTTGCCATCAAGGCAGATAAGTTTGGCAAATTAGGGCCAAAACAGGCAAAAGTTTTAAAAATTTTGATCAGGAGTGACTGGCTGGCTCAGTCGGTAGAGCCAGGTGACTATCTTGGGGTTGTGAGTTCAAGCTCCACATCCGGCATGGAGCCTGCTTATTTTAAAAAGTAAGCAAATAAAAAAAATTGCAGTCATATGTACCTATCAGGATACTAGCAGCATCATTTGATAATAGAAGGAAATACTTTTTATTGTTTGAGGAAGCTCATTAAGGGACTTTTTTAATACACAAAGCTTACCCCTGGTTTTAGTTTCATGCAGGTGGTTGTCACAAAGAAGAGAGGAACAATTCTGTAAGGGCATGGGAGTGGCCACCTTGACGGAGGACAGAGCTCCAACTTTGGAGAATTACTACTAGATTTCATCCTCTGGGACTAGCGCGGGACAAAAACGAAATTGAAGCTTTGGACTCAGAACTGGGTCCAGGGGGACTCCCACTTTTATGAGGTGGAACTAAAACCATAGCAACATGTCCACAAGACGGAGGTGAGAGACAGCAAGTAGGGGGCTCCATACGTTGGGAGACGGCTGCTGGACGTGGGAGCAGGGGTCCCTGTTACCAAATTCTGAAGATTCCTGGCACGCATTCCCGTTCTTATTATGTATCCTCAAGCTGCCTTTTTGTTGTCTGTGCTGGGATGGGGGGTAGGTCTGTAAAATAAGAGGGGAGCCGAAGCCTACACAGGGACAAACGGAGCAGCGAGACACTTGAGCCTGCAGCGCGCATGCCCAGCAGTTAGTGTGATCAGCCCCGCAGGTACGTCTCGCCGCTCATCCTCAGTATCCTCTACGCTGAGGACGGGGATTCGTGACGTCATCTAACGAGGACTCAGAGCTTGGTGGTTTCGGCCAAGCCAAGGGGTATGCAGCCCCGTAGGGCCAGAGAACGCGGCTAGAGGATTAAACATGCTCCGAGGAAACGTGTGTGAATAGCCCCGGGCCGCGTGTCCTCGTGCCTAGTGGTGGTGGACGGGCCCTGAGTCCTGCAGCCAAGGCAGACAGGGCAGCTGCCACGCTTAGGAAGACCGTGTAGTCGAGCGACGCCTGAGCAGGCCCTGAGAGAATGAACAGGTAGAGGCAGCTGGGGCACTGAAGGATACCCCAAGCTGGACCCCAAGGACACCCCAAGAAGGAAACCGCGGGAACCGGTATGTTTGGTTTGCATTCAGATCGGCATATTTTTCCTTGTTACTGCTTGGGGGTCTCTCCACAGGATTTCCCGATGACGTGATAAGGCAAGCGATTTTGCCTTAATCTGGTGCGTTTTCTAGACCCCAGCTTCCTAACCAGTGTTAGGAACCAGTAGCATCCCATTATTGGCATGCTAACACATCAGTCCCTCTGTCCCCCCAACCCAGGCTGTCTGCCTGGTGGCGGTGGCCTCTGACTGTGAGCAGCGTCGGTGGTTAACGCCAGTGTGCGGGTCCCCAGTCAGCATTTCCTAGATGTGCTCTAAAGCAAAACACGCTGGGGAGATCTGCAGCTTGTGTGTTGGGAAGTGACGTTGACCCTGATCAAGATGAGGAGGGAGCCTTTCGACTGTGGCATCCACTGTAAAAGACGTCATCAGGGTTAACTCTTTATGGTTACTTGCCCTGGCAGAAGGAGCTGTTTCTCTTCCTCTTTCTTTAAACAGGCTTCCTTCCCAGCTTCTATCACCAATGTGGAATTTTCTAGAGAGGAACCCAGATTCAGCGGGTGGCAAAGCAATTTCGTATACCATTTAGCAATGAGGGGAAACCCCTAGTGCCATCGGGGTAAGACTCCCCAGGGGGCAAGGTGGGGTGGCGTCCAAAGGCAGGTCTGCTGCGAGTGCAGGTTTCCGGGACAGGGACACACACAGCAAATCAGAGGAACAGGTGAGGCAGGAGAAAAGGTGTGTGTGGAGTTTATGTGCGAGAAAGGAGAGGGGCCCTGACAATGGTGCCTTTACTTTTCCAAACCTTCAGCTTGCAGTAGCTGCTCAAGCGAAGTCAGATGAGTTGTAAGACTTGACTGTTTTTCTTCTGGTGGACATTGGACAAGATCAAGGAGGAGACACGGGGAATCAGTGAAGGTTAGGGGGGCTGTAGATGGACCTGTCCCATTTTGTTCCCTTGTTTGTCTCGTGTGGCTTGTCATTCCCGCACGTATCCAGGCCTTTGTTCCCATCTTCTTCCCCAAGCAAGCTGCTCTCCCGCGGCTCCACCAGTAAGCACTCTGGCCAGAAGAGGGCAGCATGTGGAAGCAATGTTCATACAAATCCTGACCTTGCAAGACACCATGGCCTGGCCAGCGGACTTCTCTGTTCTTGTTTACTCTAGCAGCAAACCTATAAAAGGGACATGAATTTACAGCTGAAGTCATATTGAGTGACTCCCTCATCTCCTCACCTTGCCAGCTTTTCAAAGAAATCGTAAATATTTAGGGTATAAATATCAAGTTGGCTTCGCAACAGGTCACGTCTTAGCTGGTTCTCTGACAAAACTTATGCAGAATATAGAATGCAAATATCCAGATCTCGTGAGTGATTTGCTTAAACTGTGACTGCTCTTATAATGCAGTTGGCAAGTCGAATTTGTATTCTACCCAGTTTTTTGTTTTGTTTTGTTTTCAAAAATGATTGCACACATCGCAGAACAACTTTCCCAACACCTACTTTTTGAGTATCTATTCAGGGTCCTGTGCTGGCTGGACAGAGGGGACTATGCAGATGAGCACAAGGAGAGGTAACAGGTGATATGGATGGATGGCATGAGTTTGAAAGAAACAGGAGTTTGGAAAAAGGAAGAGAAACTTCTAAAATGGGAGAGCACGTGGGAATAAAGAGGACGCTTGCCCCATCCCAGGCACTGTCGAATGTAGGGTATGGGAATCTGGCACTGTCATCAGGGGACAGCTAAAAATGAGTTAGCGTCTGAAGAAGAAGTCTTTTCAACATTTAGAGAAGAAATTGAGGGACACCTGGGTGGCCTAGTCGGTTGAGCATCAGCCTTTGGCTTGGGTGATGATCCCAGGGTCCCGGGATTGAGTCCTGTATCGGGCTTCTTGCTCAGTGAGGAGTCTGCTTCTCCCTCTGCCTGCTGCTCGCCCTGATTGTGCTCGCACTCTCAGTCTCTCTCTCTCTCTCTCTCTCTCTCTCTGACAAATACATAAATAAAATCTTAAAAAAGAAAAAATAAGAGAAGAAATTGAGATTACGTTTTGCTGATAACAACTATGAGGCAATAAAGAAAGGGTTTAGGGATGAACATGTGGGCATTCTCCTGAGTGTATCTTCTGTACACGGGAGGGACGCATGCTTGCTTTAATGTCCCACTGTCACCATCATACAATTCCTACTTATTTTTGAAACAGGACAGGGGCCCCACCTTTTCATTTTGCACTAGATTTTGCAAATTATTATGGGAATCACAGATATGTGCAAGTTTGGGGAAAGTAGGACTAGGGAATATCCAGATCGGTATGTGAATAAGAGTCTCCATGAGGCCCTGGGAAGCCTGACTTTCTGGATAAAGTGTATCAAGTGAATGGGTATAATTCCCAACAAGATGAGTGCTGATGGTCTTTTAGAGAATGGCTGTTTCCACTTCCAATTAGTGTTCAAGACCACTTCCTGTTGTGTGGGTCAGGAAAGGTGGGTCTGACCTGGAGTACATAGGGCCTCCCTTAGGTTTAAGGGTACTTGGTTCTCAGTTCTTTCCTTTCTGCATTGTAGTGAGAACTGTGGTGGGAGGTTAAAGGGAGCTTTGTGGACTTCCCTTAAATCCCACAGTAGGCAATTCTGTATCTGGAAGAAAGGCATCTTACCAGGAAGCGGTTAAACATCTCAATGTGGTCAAGTATATTAGACTTAGGCTTACTGAGTATGATGTCAAGCTTAAAAGACCTCTCCATTTCCCCTGCCTCAAGACTACACAGACTCTTAAATTTCTCCTCCTCCTTCTCCTCTGCTTCTTTTTCTTCTTCTTTTTTTCAAGTAGGCTCCATGCCCAACACAGGGCTTGAGCTCCCCTGGGATCCAGAGTCACACACTCTAGCGACTGACCCACCCAGGTGCCCCGACTCTTCAATTTCTTCTAACAATATTTAGGGTTTTTTTGTTTGGCCCTTAAATCACCTGCAAGTTTATGATTCTATGGTATATAGTAGGGCTCTTTTTTGCTCAATAAAGTGTTCCAGGATCATTTACTATTTGATCCCATCCATAAATATGACCATTTTGGATGTACCATTCTGCTCTACTGATCTACTTGGCTGTCTCTGCATTGTTATCACACTGATTACCAACTCTGTCTTTCCAGCACATTCTGATGTCATCTAGCAAATACCTCCTTCTTTTCCAGTTTTGCCAGGTCTTTTCTTCTCCTAGATGAATTCTAGAATCAACCAGGTCAAATCACATAAATAATTTTTTTAGGCTATTACTTTGTGTTGAATCAAATTGAAAACATCCCTTCAGGAAAAATCCGCCTTTTTTTCCAAAAGGGACTCTTTCCCAGAAACACAGTATGCAATTTATGTTTAAAATCACAAATCCTCAACCCTGAGTTCCACTCACCCACCGTGTTAATTTGTTTGTTTTGCCGATAACAGTCCTTTTGCACATTTTCTGCTTTCTGTGGAATCGCGGCATCTTGTTTTTCACAGCCATGTGTTTTCACATGACTGAAGGGCAGAAAATACACAACAAATTAAGAAGCCAGTAAAAACTGCATACTTAGGAGTTTTCTAACTACTATGAGACTTTGTTCATTTTTAAAATCTGTATTGTAAATTGTTTATTCTCTTAAGCGCTGTGGAAAGATTTGGAATGTTTTGCCTTTGAGCCTGAGGATGTCCGTATCAACAATCCCTCTATAATCAGATGGTTAAAATATAAAGCCAGATGAAATTAAATGCCAAACATTGCAAATGAATATAAAGTTGCAAAAGCATTCCCTATATGTAGCTCACTATATTTTTCAGAAATCCAAAACCTTCCGCATTACCCATCTTGTATAATGAGGGTATTCAGAAAGAAGTGAATCACTTTTATTCAGCCAGTCGCTTATTCCACTGTCCAAAGCTAATCAAGGCATGTGATTAATAATATTCCCTTAAAATTGCATCGTGGGAAGTGTTTTCACTTAGGTTTAATGAAAAACACTTGGAAGCAATTGAGCACTGTGGAGAAGTGGTTAGTGATTATCCTTGTTTATGAATTAGCATGACGATGAAGCTTAAAGTTTTTAATCTCTTTTTCATAACAGTGTTTCATCGAAACAGACACAGCAAGATTGACAAATGTCAGAGGGCATCTAGCCTGTGAAAGGAGCCAAAAGCCAGAGATGGAGAGTCTGAGATGGAGGACAGCATAGCCAGATGGAAACGAGGAACCCAGCAGGGGGCAGTAGAGGCTCTTCTGTCCCCATCGGGGCAGGCATTTCCAGTTAATCCAGCTTCTGAGCCCATCATTAAGACATACTTAATTCCAATCATCTAAGGTCTCCTCGTTGTCATGGAAACGAAGGTAGGCGGAGTCAGAGTAGAACTGGAGAAATGAAGGTTTGTACAGAAAGTCCAAACCCTTGAGAAGGACTTTGTTTTTCCAAACCACAGGAGACTCCTATTCATAAAGAACATGTAAGTTTCGATAGCCTCTGGACATGTTATTGTGAGGATTTTTTTCTTTCTCTTTCAGTTGGGAAGGGACAATAAAACTTTAATCAGCAATAGTTTGCAATTTAATAGCGAGGCTCTTGGCAGACTCCTATGGCTTATTAGTTCAAAGGGAGCTCATTGAAATGTTTTAAATACTAATGATGGTTAGAAAAAGCAAAAATTTAAAAATCCCAAGTGTTCTCACGCAGAGCCTCGAGGGAACAATGTTACTCACAAGAAGGATTAGGAGGAGGGACACTACGGGAGTAGGTTGGATTAGTATTTGCAAGGCACAGCAATGTAATTCTCCAAGATAGTTCCCAAATCTGTCCTGAAAGGAGAAAGCCCTTTGGTTTAGTCTTTATTGTATTTTTAAAGTATAGTTGGTGGAAACAACATGGACTTTGGAGCTTACAGGGTGAACTCGAGGCCCACCTGCACCAGTTACTACTACCTGTGGGATTTGGGCTAAATTACTCCTCCTCTTTGTGCCTCAGGTTTTTTTAACCTGTAAAAGAGTATCAGTATTTACCTCATAGGGTTGTGTATAATCAGCATGAAGTACTGTGATCCTGTGATTTATAATAAATATAGATTTGGCCTATGTCTCTGTTTCCAACACAGAGGTCTTAAAAACCTTTGGAATTTCACAAAGGGAAATGGGGCCACAGCGGAGTCTCTTCATATATTAATGAGGTGACTTTTGGAAGCACTTAAGGGAGAGTTCTGTTGCCGGGAGAACGAACCAGGTGATTTGAGGGTTGGAACTATCAGTCCCACCCCAGGCCTTCTGGGACAGAGAGGGGCTGGAGCTTGAGTTGGTGGCCAATGGCCAACGATTTCATTAATCCTGTTTGTGTAACATAGTTTCTGTGAAAGCCCAAAAGCTGTGTTTCCTGGTTGGTGAGCACAGGGCAGTTTGGGGAGAGAACTATACCTCTCTAGGGCATGGAAGGAGCCCCTTCCCCATACCTTGCCCTATGCATTTCTTCCATGTGGCTGTTCCTGAGTTCTGTCTTTTTGTTAACAACCAGTAATTTGGTAAGTGAACTATTTCCCTGAGTTCTATGAGCTGCTCTAGCAAAGCTATCTGCCTTAAAGAGAAGTCTTTGGAACTTCCATTATAGCTGATGTGGGAAACAAAGGCAGAAGAAAAATTATTAAATTTCCTTACTACAAGCCCTTGAAACAGGCAGAGTGACATTCCTCTAGGGACTCAGGTGCCTCGAGGTTATTAGTACTTTGCTAAGGGCAAAAGGCAGTCCTAGCCTGAGTCTCTCCCCTGCCTTCCCACCCACCTGCAGTATCCTGTAAGTCTCCTTTAACATATAAAAATTCCTTTGGAAACTCCCTTTATCTTTAAACCCCCAAAGATATGTGTTGGCAATCATCCCCCAAGCATATGACCCACCGATAGACATCTGAAGGGTCCTATGACTAAGGTTTTATTAGATAGTAGTAAATGACCTTGTCCCAACAAAAGCTAACCCCCTCAGAGTCCTGGAAACCTTGTTTCCAAAATTCCTTAGAAACTTACGCTATCCCTAACCCCTCTCCAACTTGAGGGTATATAATGGGCCACTCCTCATGACCCCAGTGCAGCTCTTTCTGCCCATGGGTCCCGTCCCCGTGCTTTCATAAAACCACTGTTTTTCACCAAAGACATCTCAAGAATTCTTTCTTGGCTGTCAGCTTCGAACCCTAACGTATTTCCTTAAGCTCAGGTGTCCTTCTGGACTTGGCCACGAGCATCTCAGCTAGTGGGGAGGGGGCTGTCTTTTAGGACGGAGCCCTTTACCTGTGGAATTTGGGTAGAGAGTGTCAGAATTGACTGGAATTGTAGAACACCCAGCTGGTGTCTAAGAATGGTTATTGGTATCGAAACTGCTCCCAACCACCTCTACCCCACTCCCAGGGAATTGGGTGTGGGACATTTAAGCGCTTAGAACTGTATAGAAGTACTTAACAGACATTGACTCTTGTGGCAGAGACAATTAGTGCTCAATACCAATTTATTTGTTCCACTGCATTTCCCAGCCTCCTCTGCATTGATTTTAAGACCATGTGCCTCATCATAGCCCACGGCCAAGAGCAGCAGGACTGAAGTAGTTAAGAGCCGCTGTGCTTTCATGGTCTCTTTCCTGAGGAAGAAAATGTGGAGGTTACATGTTCCTGATGGTATTGCTCCAAGATGGAGGAAAGCCAGCCAACCCCTGTAAAGGTATGACGAGGATGAGAATTGTTGTGTTATGTCCCTGAGATTTCAAGGTTAACTTATCACAGCATAAGGAAGACATGAGATTTGACTCTTAGAGTTCTTTATAATTACCGTTCGTTCTAGATAATGACTAACAGAATGTTGAGGTAGAATGAGTAGCAGACTGACTTTCAGTTCTTAATTAATAGAATGTAATATTCTTGAGAGTAAGACCTTTTTCTTAATTGGCATTGAAACCCCAGTGCCTAAAATAGTGCTCAGCCAACTAACTGCTGTATATGTATTTTGTGTGTGTGTGTGAGTGTGTGAAGACATTGCATTTTCCTTGTGCAGAACATTCTTAATACGTTGTGTAATACACGAGAAATTAAAACCAGGTCTTTGCCCTCTAGGAATATATAATCCATATGGGGGGACAGATGCCCTTTCTCTTCCCTTACTGTTCCCACCCCCCAGGTGCACAAACCAATGACACTGCTGCTTCAGATGAGATGCCAGATTTAAATGCTAACTTATACCATAGACTGAAGATAGGCAGATAAGGGAACACCCAGCTAGAGTAACAAAAAGCAGGGACCTGAAGAGATAATACCTAGAGGGGTATTAGAGAAGGAGAGGGGACCTGAATTCGAGAAACAGGTTAGTGAAATAGCTGGGGGCAAAGACCTAGGACTCTCAACCAGAGACTACACCTGTTAATGTGGCAGGACCAGACCGAGAGAATAATACATGTGGGAGAGGGGAGAGAAGGAAAAGGGATGCCAGATGCCATGGTAGACCACCCAGGTCCTTGCTTTAAGACTAAACCCCTCCCCAGATGCTTGGACTGTTGTCTGTTCAGTCTCTCCGCTGAGACCCTTCCAGAAGTTGCTTCCAGCTGAAGGGAGCCCTCTGGGACAAGGTTCCAACCTTCCTCCAGGGACAACCTGTATCCAGTAATTGATGGCATTTAAGATACAAGGGCTGGGCCTCTTGCCTCCTGAAGAGCCCATTCTGAGGGGTCATTCCAGCTCCACGCATCCCATGGGATTGTCAGAGGCCTCTGCTCTGACCATATCATGGCCTGATGTCTCTCGCTGCTTCCCTCATCTGGCTTCCCTCACTTCCACAAAGATAAGAATTCCCCATGTAGGCCCAGTGCTTCCTACATGCAAATCTCCACCTCAAAATCTGTTTGGTGCCAGATAGTAAGGGTGACACAAATGTACAGAGGGTCCCACAAGCCAGAAGGAGCTTAAACTTGTTACAGGAGGAAAAGAGTGTCTCTGATGAACTCTGAGGAGGAGGAGGAGAGCCTAGGAAGGATGTGGCCTGGTCATGGAGGGTGGTTGGAGGTGAAGATCTGTTTGAAATCACTTTCAAGAATTTTGCTGAACCATCTATGGAGCCCTTTAGTGCACTTTCACGGTCTAGACCCCAGAGTACTGGCTGGAATGTGTCTAGTATTTCGAAGTCCACTTAGGACTCTGAGCTGCAAGTGTGATGAAAATCAGGAAGTGAAATTCCTTCCTTGGCTCCATTTCCAACAGGATCATTTGACTAGAGAGGAGTTTGAGGAGTAGCCAGATTTAATGAGAATTCTAGGTCTCTTGAAGAAAAATCTCACCGTTTTGTGACCTTTCACAATGTAGAACTGGGATTCTGAGAAAGAGCCACTAAAAGCAAGACTACATCCTTATATGGTAGAGCTGGCCAGAGCTGTGTCATTCTTCCCAGTCTGGTCTTAGTGTTCAGTGATGGTACTGGCCACAGAATTACAGACTACAGTAGTAGTCTGTCAGGACACACACACACACACACACAAGCTCCTGCACAGAAAAACAAGGGCAGATAGCCAAGAGTAGCTAAGTAGACATAAGCTATGAAAAACATTTATCAATTAATGTTGATTGTGTGATGTGGTCTCATTTTCAGACATAATCTATGTAACATTTAGTAAATTGTCTGTACGCAAATAAGACCTTTTCTCTCCGCTCACCTTTCTTCTTAATTCTTAGTTCTTGCTTTAAAGATGGTTGTGAGACACTGGGCAGTACCGGAACTTCATGTCTTAAATCTGATCGCTCTGAGAATGATGTTCATTTGACAGAAACCACGTGCAAATCTAATAAATGTTATCAATGGGGTCTTGGGAAACGGTCATGTTGACTGGAGCAGTTTCTAGGAGTGTTGATTGAATATTTAAATAAGAACTTGGGGAAAAAGCTTAGCCTTCTAAAATGTTTTTATAATGGGGCCATTAGCTCAAGTGAGTTTGGCATGGCATACTGGCGATCACAGGCTGATGAAGCAGATGTTCTAAGGTGTAACTGTGGGTATTGATGTATACAAAGGAAAGCACAAAGACAGGACATCCTAAAGACAGGATGTGTGCCATGAATGGTTTTGACGCTAATGAGCCCAGTAGGGTCGGAATTGTCTGCTTTCTAAACTCATTCAGCAAATATTTCTGGAGCCTTCACCCTGTGCCAAAGCCTGCATGGGAGGGTGTTTGGCAAATTTGGAAAGAATTAGAAATGATAAGGCTTTTCTGAATTCAGAAAGATGAGGGCAAAAAAGGCAAAAGAGATGGAGGATTTGGGGAGAGGACTAAAACTTGTAATTGACAAATTAAGAGAGCTGAGTGTGGCCGTGGGGTCAACAGCAGGACCTGCTGCGATTGTTGCTAGAACTTAAAACGGTTCATGTAGAATGTTCTGCGCCATGCCTCGCATTCCCACAAAACCCTTGAATAGAGGCGTGTGTGCTCTATTCACAGGCGTGTGTGTGTGTGACAGTGTGTGTACTGTGTATGGGGAAATGAAAGGGTACCTGTCCTTGAGATGCAGTCCTTCCAGAAGTCCTGCCTATGTTCTCCAGGGGATGAGGAGGGATAAATCACCCAGCCCAGCAGCATAAGGAGCAAAGCTGGGCCGCATTCTCTTAGGACTCCTTCATCTCCCCACAGCTGTCCATACAGACGTGCAATTTCTTTTCCCCGTGAGTTTGTAGGCTTATAGGATGTCTAAGCTTCTGATAGACCACAGGGAGCTTCTGGAGAGACTGAAACAATTTTCTGAATTTTTGCTTAATAAGAATAATTCAGTCTAAGTGCCGAGTCTACATAAATACTTTCTGACAGATGAAACAGTTTATAAGTCTTTATGAGCTTCTTACTGCACTTGAAAAACCCTTTCGCCTATCTGTGTGCCCTGAGAGCCTGTTGTAGGGGAAGGTCTCCCACTCTAAAGGACAAAGGCAAGGCGTTATTGTTTTCTTCATTTAAACAACAACAAAGATGTAACTGTCTGGCAGGACTGAGGTTCCCTCTGACTCCAATCTCCCCAATTCTGTCCAGTTGGAGCAGAAAGGCACTAGCAGGAGCAGGAGTGAGCCAGATTCTCAGGATTTCCCTGTCAGTGCTGCTAGGTCCTTGCTTGACAGGTGACAAATGGCTTTTCTTCTTCTTTTTCTTTCACCCTTGCAACCCTCGACACGTCTGAACTCTTGCTCTCGAGTCTTCTCTGGCCTTTGAGGAGAACAAAGCAGCTCTGTTTTAGGCAGAGGTGAAGTAGCCTTTGAAAGGGTTATTTTGGCTTTCATAAGCTCCAAATAAGAATAAAGAGAAGTGATTTAACTTGCCTCAAATGACAGTATATTCTGACAGGAGAGAAGAACAGCATTTTTGGGGTTTTCCTCATCATTATTTTTGGCATCATTCTGTAACTCCCATCTGACACACCAAAGCCAGAAGAGAGAAGGAGTGTTCACCTCCTGCCCTTTCTTGGGAGCTGGACACTTGGCTTTCTAACTCTTCACTCATCTTATTCAATCCTCCTGACGTAAGCGTGTGTGTGAGTTATGGACAATACTTGGAGACATATATCTTTGTGCATCTCCTTGGACATATTTTTGTGTATTATTTACATTAATGAAGTCCCTGGGGAAAAACCTACAGGAGATAGGGCGCTGAGAGACAATTCTCCATGAGTGTCTCAAGTTTCTGCACATCTTATGAAAAATAATGACAGTCCTTTCTTCTAGGCCAGATTTCTAAGGAGTGAACGGTCTTGGACACTATAGTATCTGCCTCTAGAGCAAAGCATGGACAGGCTTACTGCCCATTATCAAAGATCCAGATTACCTGAGCTCAGGTATGACCCACAGTGGCATAACACACTGCATGTCCTCGTGGGTTATGGCTTCCGCTGCAGTGCCCTGTGGAAACTGGGGCTACTAGCAAAGAAATGTTACCGTGATCTCTGTATGTAATAAGCTGTTCTTTATCTCTGATCCAGGAATCTTGTATCCTCTGCCAGTCTCCATGAAGCTGTGTCAAGCTAACTCGTTTGTATGTAACTTAAACTGTCAGACTGTTCCAAGTTCTTGATCCGTGGTTCCAAGTTTAAAATGATACAAGGAGATCGACTAGTGTACAAAACCCCTGACAAGGTTCTTAATGTGTCGATATTGTATTAGACTGCTCAGGATGTCCCAGTGCTTTCTCAGACTCTCAGAAACTTATCCTGTGTGTGTCTAACAGGAGGTGCACTCGTTCATGGTTTTCCTTGGATCATTATTTCTGGAAACTTCTTAAAAGTTAGCAAAAAGAGCATTCAACTTTCAGACCACTGTCTAAATGTTGTCACAGCTTTGATCCATGAACCGAGGATAAAGCCCTGTAAATGGTTAGGACAAATTGTATTCACTAAGCATACAAATGATGTCTCTGTCCCCATTGGAGAGATAGGTCCACTTATTTTGAGCCACTCATGTATTCAAATCAATTTATGCATTTACTTAAAAATCTACTACACGAAGTAACTAAGACAGGCCCACTCTTGCCTCTGTGGAACTTGTAGGTAGGTTAATAGGGAATAGGATAGGATACAGTAACATAAAAAATAGTTACATAAATATTATTAAGTTATACATATAACAAGTAAAATAAAGGCTATGAAGTGCTCCGAAACAAGATAGAGGATGAAGTGGGTGATTTTTTTAATTCTTCAGATTTCAAAATTAGCATAGGTTAGCAAAGAACTACACACTGCAAAACTACAAAACTTTGAACAGTTCATCTTTTTTTTTTTTTCTTTTTGCCTTGGATCTTATAGATAAATAAGAAATAAGAACTCAAATATCTATGCTCTTCACAACTTTACCTAAAGTAACATTTTCACTAGGTAAAGTGAATTTTTGGAAGGTTTCTTGAAAATCTCTTTAGTGAAAAAAGACCTTGCTTCATTGACCATCTTTGAGGAGAAGCTGAAGTTTGTTGGGCAGTTGTGTAGGGGTTAGAGCTGCTGGGAGTGTGGGAAAGGAAGAGGCACATTTCACTTCTCAAAACAGCAGGGTAGATTTAAGACCTGATGGAATGTTCTCACCTTTGTCAGTAACATTTCATAACTATATTTAGGTGACTACAGCCTATGATAAGCCCCTGATCCTTTAAGTATTAAAATCAGTCAATTGAAATAATAAGGAGGAGGGGAATGAATATAAAACAGTAGTTAGTTATAAACATCATGAATTAAAATTCCAGAAAAGCAGAAACTTGTAAAATTTTCTAGTAAGCTCTCAGCTTCATTTGATTCACAGGTTGATTTGAGCCGAAAAATGGCAAAACAGCAGAATCAACTGCTCTTCTGCAGGGAATAGTCTAGGTATCCTATTTGTCTGTCTCTTTCCCTGCATGTTTGTGAAATATATTTATCTAATCAGTTTCCTGATTAATTCAAATATTGGTGTTTTCATTTGTAAATTTATTCCAAATTAAGCAGATAATTTGCTAAAATCTGTACTTTTGCCTAGTGTTGGTAAATGTAATCATAAAATCTAAGAAATAAAAGCTATTTTTAAGTGGGGATGAAGAAAGCATGGGATAAGGAGGGATTTGATTGAGGGATAGTTTTAAAAAAATGGGAAGGTATTATTATGTTCATCTAGATTAAAGGAACCTAATCCACTTGAAATTATTCTTTTAAGGTGGTGCCAGAAAGGAATTTATTTTTCTTTGTAGTAATGCTAGGACTTGAAATAACTTAACTATTAATTAGTTACTTCGTGGGAATGAAAAATCTCATTTGTGTTTGCTTTACTAAAAATGAAGGCAAAGAAGCCAAGATGTGGTAGACCAGTTCTCTCCATTTGTGTGCAATGGTAGATGTTTATCTGTTTTTCCTTGAATGCTGCATATATATCCAGATGAGGCTGAGACTCACTGCCAAAGCAAACAGGCGGATCCTTGCTATCCAGCACATGATACCACTCCCAGCTTTCCTTCTGGTTTGATGACCCTCACTGCACTGTGCAGCTCATTTTGGACAGGGACCGTTCAATATACACTGTCCCTTGCCATCAACGCCTTACAAACTGATGTAAGATTTCTGGTTTGATGTCAGAGCATTGTTAGGTAAGTATGTTTTCTCTAACTATTAGAGGCCCAAACGCCCCCTCCTCTGGCATTTTAATTTTCTGAGACTTTCATCCTTGCCATCAAAGTCAAATAAAAGTTCAAAAGGCTGCAGCCCTTTCTTCCATTTCTTCATCTCTGTAAGGGAGGGAATCCTGGAGTGAGGTATAAACGGGGTTAAAGGCCTTTCTTGAATAAGAGGCAAGACTTCATTGTATTGCCTGTGTTTGGAAACACCCACGTGGCATTCACATCCAACTCTGACACATAGCAATAAAAATCTGCTGTTTCCTGTAGGACTCTTGGTAGCTGCTACTACTTTATCTGAAGTATAGCGTGTAAAATGATATAAACAACTAACTCCTATTGTGGTTTAATAAAGGAAATCCTCCTGCTGGATCCAAGTCAGTCTCACAGTGCCTGAACAGAAAACAATTGTGCTGGGTTTATAATGGCATTCTGAGTCCAATTCATCCCTTAAAGAGTAGCTCTAAGAGACACTACCTTGAGAATTTTGTATATAGTAAACCATTCCCATTTAAGGGCAACTGAAACTAAAGCAAGTATTTTCTTCTTTAGAAAGTTATCCTACAAAAATTTTCATTGGCAATTTAAGTGTTGCAAATCAGTGAGGTTTATAGACAGTATACCTTTGGATGCACTTTTAAATGGGGGAGAGTATGGGCTCTTGGTGGGCTCTGGCTGTTAGGCTTATAAATATAGAGACATTTACCTCAAAGACTGGTTTTTGGAATAGCTACATCATAATCAGTGGGGGAATTTAAAAAATTCTACAGATTGGAAGACACTAGTCCCAGAAATTCTTACTCCGTATGAGGCAAAGCTTTGGAATCAGCACAATTTATATCTCTTACTCAATTTTAAGATATGCCACATTTGGGAAACAATTTTCAAATCCCTAAGATACTTCAGTTACTTTTTCTTAAAACACTTTTTCATGAAAACATGAAGAAATAAGAACTTTGAACCATGTCACAATAAATGGACCATTGCTCTCTTGTTTGGTTGGGTCTTTATTTTTTCAAAGAAAATGTTGTGGTGGCAAAGCCCTGGGTGGGAAGAGCCAGCTTAGGCAAATTTAGGTAATTTGTCAAAAATGTTTTAAGTACTCTTGGGCCCTCTCTCTGTGCACGGTTGCCTACATGTCTGTATCAGCCAGGGTAAATTAGGTTATACTGTGGAAACAAACAGCCCCAAATCTCAGTGGCTTAATACAGCAAAGTTTATTTACTGTGCATGCTGCAGATCCATATGATCGACTGCAGCTAAGCTCCACAACATTTTCTCTGGGGCTCAGGCTGACAGAACAGCCTCTGTCTAGAACACTGCTGGTTATTATGGCAGAGTGGCAAAGGGGACATGGTGAGTCACGTGCTGTTAGGGCTTCTGCCCCGGGAGGGCCACACAGCCATGCCTGAATTCCATGGGGAGGGGTGTATAATCCTCCAACAGGAAGAGACAGCAAATATTTGAGAGTGCACCACGTAATTCTTTCTAGAAGATAAATAGTCCTAGTCTTAAACTGAAAGCAAGTATTTATTGAGTACCTACCATGTTCTGGGCACCAGGAATACGATAGTAAGTGGAAAACACAAAATCTCTGAAGTCTGGGGTTTTCACTGAAGGAGTGGAGGGAAAATAAAATTAAATATTGTTCTCTGAAGTAAAGGAGTAAGAGTTATAAGAGTCTAGGGAGTTGTGTTTGACATTATCAAGGAAGTGTCTTGTGAGATATTTGAGCATAGAATTTGAAGAAGAGAATGGAGACTATTCCAAAACCCGGAGCAGGAAATGCTGAGACAGATGGCAGCTAATGCAAAGGTCTGGAGGCAGGAACATGTGTGAACTGTTAGGAGGGACAGAAAATCCAGAGTGATAGATCCTTCCAGTCCAAAAAGGAGAAGGAAAAAAACAAAACAAAACAAAAAACAGGCAGGGGTGGATGGGTAACAAGTCCCAAATAAGTCCAAACTTCAACAAAGTCCATGAGATCTTAATGCTGAAGTATCCTCCTGTTTGGCTTCATGTCTACCCTCCAGTCCAGGTGGGGCAGAGGTCCCACTTTCCAGACACATTGGGGCGGAATTCTTGCCTTGTGGACCCATTGGGCTATACTCTTGCAGCTGAGCCTTTCCCAGGTTGGGCTGGGACCCCCTCCCAAGGCTCTGGGAAATCCTACAGTTTGGGCAGATGGCCTCCACTTTTGCAAACAAGGAGATGGTGCTATTCATCTCTGAATCTCTGTCAGGGTGGTTCTTACCTTGTCTTGAAAGAAGTGCACTTTCACAGTTAAATAGTCTGTGTCTTACAAATCCCTGAAGCCTGGGGGCGCCTGGGTGGCTCAGTGGGTTAAGCCTCTCTCTACCTTCCACTCAGGTCTTGATCTCAGGGTCCTGGGATCGAGCCCTGCATCAGGCTCTCGGCTCAGCAGGGAGCCTTCTTCCCCTTCTCTCTCTGTCTGCCTCTCTGCCTACTTGTGATATCTCTCTCTCTCTCTCTCTCTCTCTCTCTCTCTGTTAAATAAATAAATAAATCTTAAAACAACAACAAATCCCTGAAGCCTGAATTCTTTTTTCTTCCTTCCCATCTCCTTCCCTTTCTGTTCAAAGGCCAGTTTTCCTGTTGAGGTGGCTGATTCAGTCTTTGGTGCACAGATATTCTGATCTCTTTATCAAAGTGAGGGTGGGCCACCCTGGCTGTCCTTATTTTTTGCAACGTGGACAGGCTGAGCATTTCTCAAATCTTTGAGTTCTTCCTTTTTCTTAACGATTCCATCTTTAGGTCATTCCAGCTGTCCCACATTTTACTATAAGCAGTCAGAAGGAGGTAAGTCATACCTTCAGTACTTGGCTGGATATTCCTTCAGCTAAATAGTGTATTTCTTTGCTCACAAATTCTACCTTCCGCAAAACACCAAAACAGGAACACAATTGAGTCAAATTCTTTGACACTTCATAACAAGGATTGCTTTTTCTCTGGTTTTCATGAACAGCGTTTCTCATTTCTTTCTGAGATCTCATCAGGATGGGTACCATAGTCCATATTTCTACCAACATCCTGTTCAGGATTACTTAGAAATTATGTAAGAAGATTAAAGCGTTCTTTATAGCTCTCCTCCTCTGCTGAGTACTTACCAGAGTCATCCTCAGTGGTCTGTTCAGAGCAATATAGGTTTTTTTTCTAGAATGTACCTCAAAACTTCTCCAGCCACTGTGCAATGTCCAGACTCGAGAGCTGTTTTGGTATTTGTTAAAGCAGTGTCGCACTCTCTGTACCAATATCTTCGTTCATTCAAGTTATTAGTGACATAGATAAGAAAAGTATTTCTCACAGTTCTGAAGGCTCAGCAGTCCAAGTTCAAGGCACTTGGAAGATGCTCTTTCTGGTAAGGACTCACTTTCTGGTTCCTGGACCGCTGTCACCTTGCTGTGTCTTCAGATGGTAGAAGGGGTGAGGGAAGTCTCTGAGCTCTGATTTATAAGGACCTAATTGCAAGAATGACCTGAACATCTCCCACAGGCCCACCTCCCAAAACCATCCTCTTAGGGAATCAGGATTTCAACCTATAAATTCTAGAAGGACACAAATATTCTGTAGAGAGGAAGTTCATTGGTTATTTTGGCAAGAGAGGCTTAAGTGAAGTTGGTAAGGATTAAAAAGCTTGACTGGAGTGGTAATGGAAATTTGAGAATTTGGAGAATAGATATAGGCTCTTTTAAAAGGTTTCATTATAAATGCGAACAGGAAGCTAATACACATGGCTTATTAGTTCTTTTCTATTGTAATTGTACTGTTTTATATACTTACTAGCAGTACTTTTAGACTTCCATTTTTTCCGCATCTTTGCCAACACTTGATATGGTAAGCTTTTGTTCATTTTAACCACTCTAATGAGTATAGAGTTGTATCTTTTTTTTTTTAAGATTTTATTTATTTGACAGAGAGAGAAAGAGAGTGCGATAGAAAGCACAAGCAAGAGGAGCAGCAGAGGGAGAGGGAGAAGCAGGCTCCCTGCTCAGCAGGGAGCTGGATGCGGGGCTCCATCACAGGACCCCGAGATCATAACCTGAGCTGAAAGCAGACACTCAACTGACTGAGACACCCAGGCACCCCTAAAATAGTATCTTACTGTGGTTTTAATTTGCATTTCCTTGATGACTAATGAAACTGATCATTTCATGGGTTTATTAACCATTAGTATAGCTTCTTTTCTAAAGTATCTCTTCAAGTTTTCAACTTTTTAATTAGGTTTTTAGTCTTTATAATTGAGTTACAGAAGTGCTTTATGTATTCTGGATACAAGTCCTTTGTCTGATACCTGATTTGCTAGTAGTTTCCCATCATCCATGGCTTGCCCTTTTTTTGTTTTCTTGGTGATGTCTTTCAGGAAGAAAATTACCAATTTTGAGGCGATCCAGCTTACTAATTTTTCTTTAATACTTCATACTGTCACTATTCTATCTAGGATAAAATCTACCTACCCCAAGTTTGCAAAGATTTTCTCTTATGCTTTCTTTTAGATGTTTTCTCATTTTGTGTATTACGTTTGTGTCTAAGATCTTTTTTGAGTTAAATATTAGGTATCATGTGATGTGAGGTTTGATGCTTCTATTTTCCCTGTGGATATCCATTTGATCCAACAATATTTGTTAAAATCATTTTCTTATTGAATTGCACTGGCAATTTGCCAAGACTCAGTTGACCATACATATTAGCTTTACCAAAGAGTTGGCCAGTGGTACCTCTTCCTCTTCTTTAAAAAAATATATTTGAGCAATATTGGTATTATTTCTTCCTCTACTGCTTGATAGAATCCACCAGTAAAGCCATCCAGACCTGGACTTTTTCTTTCTGGGAGGGGTTTGGTAACAAATCAAATTACTTTAATAGACATAGAGTTACTCATATTACTTATTTTTTTCTTATGTTAACTTTGGTATCTTGTATTGTTTGGAAATATATTCATTTATCTCCATATTCTGATTTTTAACATAAAGTTATTCATAGCATTGTCTTATTGTTCTCTAATATTTGTATTATTGGTAACCCTTTAATTAGTAATGTTGATGATTTTTATTCTTTTTTTTTCTTGATTAATCTTGCTAGAATTCTTCAATTTTGTTGATCTTTTCAAAGAGCCAGTTTTTGGTTTTGCTATATTTATTGTCCACTTTCTATTTCATGGATTTGTGCTCTTACCTTTTTTATTACTTTGCTCTTTTTCTAGTTTTCTAAAGTGAAACTCAAGTTAGTGCTTTTAGATCTTTCTTCTTTCTCATGTAATCATTTAAAGCAGCATTTCCCTCTAACCCTTGTGTGAGCAGCATCCTACAGATTTTGAAATGCTATATTTTCGTTGTCATTCAAATCAAAAATATATCTAGGTGCTTGGGTGGCTCGGTGGGTTAAGCATCTTCCTTCAGGCTCAGGTCATGATCCCAGGCTCTGAGGATCCAGGCCCACATCAGGCTCCCCGCTCAGCAGGGAGTCTGCTCATTGTCCTCTACCCTGCCTCACCACTCAAGCTCTTCTTTTCTCTCTCTCTCTCTCAAATAAACAAACAAAGAAATACAAAGAAAATGTTTTTATATTATCCCCATGATTTCATTTTTAACCCATGACTATTATTTTAATTTCCAGATATATAGGATCTTCCTAAGATATGTTATTGTTATTACTCTCTCATTTAATTTTTTATGGTCAAAGAACTCACTTCCTGTAGTTTTGATCCTTTTACTTCTACAAAAATGTGTTACATGGCCCTACATATGATCTCTCTTTGTGTCAATGTTCTCTGAGCACTTGGGGGGGGGGGAAGGTGTATCCTCTAGTTTTTGAATGTAGTATTCAGTAAATCAGATCAAGATGGTTGATAATGTTATTCAGGCCTTCTGTATCTCCCCAGGTTCTTTGTCTCACTGCTCTATTAGCTGCTGGGGGATGGGTATAAAAATTGCCCATACCTCACAAGGCACTTAGACATGCATAGATCATACTGAGAATTAGGGCCTGCCCCCTCTAGCTCTCCTCCCCATGGGGTCCTTCTCATTCTCCAGGTCCAGGTGAGACTTGTTTCCCTCACCCCCTTGACCAGATAGATATGTGGGATATTTCTTGGAATTTTCACCACTCATAGTTATCATTGCTACAGCACTCCAGAAAACAGCCTGCCACTGGGGCAAAAACACAAAAGAAAAGAGGAAAAAGGAGAAGTTAATCCCTATGCAATCACTTCTCCCAGCTGTGAATCCTTTCCACAATCTGCCTGCTTTTTTTTTTTTAACTTTTCAGGGTCCTCAAGTAGGTTGTTTTTGTTTTATTTAGAGTCTTCAGTCATAATCCATGAGAAGGATGGGGCATATGTGGATGGAGATTTTGTGCCATGCCAGTATTGAAATGCCCAAAAAGCTATAGAAAGTTTATATAGAAAAAGTTATCTTTTTCACCAGGGATTCTGAATTTTGTATTTTTTCCTATAATATATTTCTTATCCCAAAAATGTATAAAAATATATATTCTATATTGTTTCTTTTAGCACTTTCAAGGTTCTTTTGTTTTGTTTTGAGCATACTTACTAACCCAACTAAAATTTATTCTTTAAATTTTTAGTATGGGCTGAAGTGGAGATCTAACTTCAATTTTTTTTTTCACTTTGAATGGATAATTGTTCAAACATCATTTATTATTAGTATATTATTTTCCCACATGAATTTGTTTTTGGATTATCCAGCGTGTTCTCTTGATCAACTTGATTATTAATTTCCCCATATCTAGCATTATTATTTTAATCCCTTTTTTATCACAAAGTTTATTATTCTTGTTTTATACTTACCATGTTTTCTAATTTTCAAAAATTTAATGAAGTAAAAATATAACCTTTTTTTAAAAGAGAGTCAGTTGTTTCAACACATTTTGTATAGTCCCTCAATCACACACACACACACACACACACACACACACACAAATGCGATTCTGGATTCTCTATACTGTTCTACTGATCTATTTGTGTATTACTTTTCCAACATTTAGTAACACTATGTTAAACCTTTTTTGATCATGATGTGTATGTGTATTATTCTTTTAATGAAGTTCTAGAATTTTCTATAACTATGGTGAAAATGTTAACAAGACTTATTCTGGTGATCATTTCACCATATATACAAATATCAAATTATTCTGTTGTACACCTGAAACTAATATATTATATGTCATTTATACCTGAATAAGAAAAAGTGCTAATATTTTATTTACAATTTCTATATCTAGCTTTGTAAGAGTGGGTGTATTGTATTATCTTCTTTTAATCTTCTAGTCTGATTTCGTATAATCCACCCATAAAATATTGTGGTCCTGGTTTTTTATTGTATTTTCCATTTTGTTTAAGCTGCTGGTCTATTCTCTTTTTAACTTTCTAATATAATCTTACTAATATATATTTTTCTAGGAAAGGCAATCATTTTGATTTTTAAAATTACTTTGGGACACCTGGGTGGCTCAGTGGGTTAAAGCCTCTGCCTTCGGCTCAGGTTATTATCCCAAGGTCCTGGGATAGAGCAGGCTCTCTGCTTAGCAGGGAGCCTGCTTCCCCTCTCTCTCCACCTACCTCTCTTCCTACTTGTGCTCTATCAAATAAATAAATAAAATTTATTAAAAAATTACTTTGGATAAGAATGTTCTCTTATTTTTAAAAGTTTTAATCTCTTTATCGTTCCACTGTTTTTTATTCTTGATCTCATTTGCTGTTTTTTATTCTTATTGGAATTTCCAACGAGGAAACATTTGAGTTTACATATATATTCTGTTATGCTTTTCTCTTATAATGAATTAAATTCTAGTTTTATCTTTTAAATCCTCTTCTAGTTTCTTGTATTTTCTCATTTTTTTCTCTAGCTTATTTAAGTATTTGATTCATTTATATTGTTTTTCATTAAACATTTTCAAGACTATTTTTTATTAGGATTATCATTTTATGTGTTTTTAAATTTCAAGGTGAATTGATTTTACTGCTTAGGTTTCTCTTTTTTCTATCCTTTATGAGTTTTTATTTGTTTGGTTTGTTTTTATTGCATTTTTGTCTACTTCATATGTGTGTGTGTGTGTGTGTGTGTGTGTGTATTTGTTTTGTTTTTGTTTTTATCTCCTTGTGGTATTTTTTTTAAAGATTTTTTATTTGTTTATTTGACAGACAGAAGTCATAGGTAGGCAGAGAGGCAGGCAGAGAGAGAGGGGGAAGCTGGCTCCCCACTGAGCAGAGAGCCTGATGCGGGGCTTGATCCCAGGACCATGGGATCATGAGCTGAGCTGAAGGCAGAGGCTAAAACCACTGAGCCTCCCAGGCGCCCCATGGATTGCATTTTTAATGGCTTTCCATAACCTCTGGAGCCAGCTCAGAGTTCCAGAGGGTGAAAGCTTAAAAGACAATACCCAGAGGTTCTTAATGCAGTGCCTCTTGCACCATGTCTTTATCTCCCTAGCTAGAGCCAGACCAGCAGTACTCTTGGCAAGCCAGACCCTCTCTTTGGAGGTAACTGTATGTAATTAATGAGCAAAGAAGTCTCTATATATAACATTATTTATAAGATCTTGATGTGTTGAAGGAAATTGGAAATTCCCTGGGGAAAATATTTGTATCCACTCTGAGCACTTACTCACTTCCAGAAGATACAAATGTCTAAACTGTTAAATGACCAAACAATTTTGAAAATAGGACCTCCTTTTCAAAGGAAGATAGTTTGGCTTGGAATAAGGTTGAAAATGTCATGGCTTCAGAAAAGTTTTTCCAAAGTAAATTAAAATTCACATGTATTGTAGTTCATAGAATATTTTCAGATACACTAGATAATTTTATACTAGGGACCATCCTGCAACAAAAGTAAAAAAGACATAATTATCATCACCATGCTGATGGATACCAGTGAGTATCAGAGACCAGAAGGGACTTCTTCAAAGTTACACATCTAGGCCAAGATAAAGTCAGTATTGGAGTACCCATCATACGCCAGCAAAGGTCAAGTTACTTGCACTTTACCTCAGCAATGTCCTAAAACCTAGAGAGTCTATTGCCATGGGAAAATTTTCCTTGGATTCTAATCTATGTAGATGGTGGAATTTTGGAAATGAATTCTTCAAGTGTAGTTGTTGAATAGAGATTGGTTGATTTTTTTAAAATTCACTAAATAATTTTTTAAAGATTTATTTTTTAAATTTAATTTGTGTGTGTGTGTGTTCCAGAATTCATTCTTTATGCACCTCACCCAGTGCTCTATGCAATACGTGCCTTCCATAATACCCACCGCCAGGCTTACCCAACCCCCCAACCCCTCCCCTCCAAAACCCTCAGTTCCTCAGAGTCCACAGTCTCTCATAGTTTGTCTCCCCCTCCAATTTCCCCCAACTCACTTCTCCTCTCCATCTCCCAATGTCCTCTGTGTTATTCCTTATGCTCCACAAGTAAGTGAAACCATATGATAATTGACTCTCTCTGCTTGACTTATTTCACTCAGCATAATCTCTTCCAGTTCTGTCCATGTTGATACAAAAGTTGGGTAGTCATCATTTCTGATGGAGGTGTAATACTCCACTGTATATATGGACCATATCTTCTTTATCCATTCATCCATTGAAGGGCATCTTGGTTCTTTCCACAGTTTGGCAACTGTGGCCATTGCTGCTGTGAACATTAGGGTACAGATGGCCCTTCTTTTCACTACATCTGTATCTTTGGGGTAAATACCCAGCAGTGCAATGGCAGGGTCATAGGGTAGCTCTATTTTTAATTCTTAAGGAATCCCCACACTGTTTTCCAAAGTGACTGCACCAACTTGCATTCCCACCAATAGTGTAAGAGCATTCCCCTTTCTCCACATCTTCTCTAACACTTGTTGTTTACTGTCTTGTTGATTTTGTCCATTCTAACTGGTGTAAAGTGGTATCTCAATGTGGTTTTGATTTGAGTCTCCTTGATGGCTAATAATGATGAACATTTTTTCATGTGTCTGTTAACCATTTGTGTGTCTTTTTTGGAGAAGTGTCTGTTCATCTCTTCTGCCCCTTTTTTGACGTGATTATATGTTTTTTGTGTATTGAGTTTGAGGATTTATCTCTGGGATGCAAGGGTGGTTCAACATTTGCAAATCAATCAATGTGATAGAACAAATCAATAAAAGAAGAGAGAAGAACCACATGGTCCTCTCAATTGAAGCAGAAAAAGCATTTGACAAGATACAGCATCATTCCTGATTAAAACCCTTCAAAGTACAGGGATAGAGGGAACGTTCCTCAACTTCATAAAATCTGTCTATGAAAAACCCACAGTGAATATCATCCTCAATGGAGATAAGCTGACAGCCTTCCCTTTGAGATCATGAACTCGACAAGGATGTCTACTCTCGACACTGTTATTCAACATAGTACTAGAAGTCCTAGCAACAGCAATAAGACAACAAAAAGAAATAAAAGGTGCTCAAAGTGGCAAAGAAAAAGTCAAACTCTCTCTCTTCACAGATGATATGATACTTTATATGGAAAACCCAAAGGACTCCAACCCTGAACTACTAGAACTCATACAGCAATTCAGTAATGTGGCAGGATACAAAATCAGTTGCTTTCTTATACACTAACAATGAAAATACAGAAAGGGAAATTAGAGAATTGATTCCATTTACTATAGCACCAAGAACCATAAGATATACCTGGGAATAAGCCTAACCGAAGAAGTAAAGAATCTATACGGGAGAACTACAGAATACTCATGAAAGAAATTGAAGACACAAAAAGATGGAAGAGCATTCCATGCTCATGGATCAGAATAATAAACATTGTTAAAATGTCTATACCACCTAGAGCAATCTATACTTTCAGTGCCATCCCAATCAAAATTCCACTGGTATTTTTCAAAGAGCTGGAACAAACAATCCTGAAATTTGTATGGAACCAGAACAGACCTCAAATTACTAAGGAAATGTTGAAAAAGAAAAACAAAACTGGGGGCATCATGGTACCTGATTTCAGGCTTTACTATAAAGCTGTGGTCATCAAGACAGCATGGTACTGGCACAAAAACAGACATATAGACCAGTAGAACAGGGTAGAGAGCCCAGATATGGACCCTCAACTCTATGGTCAACTAATCTTCAACAAAGCAGGAAAAAATTTCCAATGGAAAAAAGACAGTCTCTTCATCCAGATGGCCAACAGACACATGAAAAAGTGCTCCACATCACTCGGCATCAGGGAAATACAAATCAAAACCACAATGAGATACCACCTCACACCAGTCAGAATGGCTAAAATTAGCAAGTCAGGAAATGACAGATGCTGGCAAGGATGCGGAGAAAGGGGAACCCTCCTACACTGTTGATGGGAATGCAAGCTGGTGCAACCACTCTGGAAAACAGCATGGAGGTTCCTCAAAAAGTTGAAAATAGAGCTACCCTATGACCCAGCAATCACACTACTGGGTATTTACCCTAAAGATACAAACGTAGTGATCCGAAGGGGCATGTGCACCTGAATGTTTATAGCAGCAATGTCCATAATAGCCAAACTATGGAAAGAGCCTAGGTGTCCATCAATAGATGAATGGATAAAGAAGATGTGGTATATATATACAATGGAATACTATGCAGCCATCAAAAGAAATGAAATCTTGCCATTTGCAATGACATGGATGGAACTAGAGGGTATTATGCTTAGCGAAATAAGTCAATCAGAGAAAGACAATTCTCATATGATCTCCCTAATATGAGGAAGTTGAGAGGCAATGTGGGGGGTGCTGGGGGGTAGGAAAAGAATAAATGAAACAAGATGGGATCGGGAGGGAGACAAACCATAAGAGATTCTTAATCTCACAAAACAAACTGAGGGTTGCTGGAGGGAGGAGGTTAGGGAAAGGGTGGTGGGGTTATGGACATTGGGGAAGGTATGTGCTATGAAGTGTGTAAACCTGGTGACTCACACACCTTACCCCTGGGGCTAATAATACATTATATGTTAATAAAAAAATAAAAAAATTTTAAAAAAGACAGTCTCTTCAATAAATGGTGCTGGGAAAATTGGACAGCTATGTATAGAAGAATGAAACTCAAGCATTCTATTATACCATACACAAAGATAAACTTGAAATGGATTAAAGACCTCAACGTGAGGCAGGAATCTATCAAAATCATAGAGGAGAACATAGGCAGTAACCTCTTTGACAGCTGCCATTAATTTTTTAATCAAAGTACAGTTGACATACCATGTTGCATTACTTTCAGGTATACAACATAGTGATTCGTCAACTCTGTGTTAAGCTTTGCTCACAAGTAAGGATACTGTCTGTCACCATACAGTCCTATTTCATACCACTCGCTAGCTGCTGGTTGATTTTAATAGAAAGGTGCTAGATCATTTCCAGTTGTTCCTTCATGCATTCTGCCATGCTCTGCACACCAGGAGGCCAACTTACACTCAGAGTTGTGGGCTCCCTTGCCTTTTGAGATTTGGTAAGATTGACCAATGGAGTGCCACCAGCAGGATACCTGAGGGAAGAAGAGAGTGAAGTTCAGGCTTTAATTTCCATTTACTCCTTCAGGTTGACTTGAGCTGGCAAGGAAATTAAAGATTTCAGCCTTCTTTGCCCAGTTCTTTTTTTTCCCCCTATTATGATAGCAGTTTCCTCCCCTTGACCTCTTAGGCCTAGAGTGAAGATGCTTTTTTTTTAAAGCAACATTACTTACCCTAAGTACTGCACCATCCCTTGGGGTTTCTTTCTTTTAAGATTTTTAAAAATAATTTATTTATTTGACAGAGAGAGAGAGGGAGATCATAAGTAGGCAGAGAGGCAGGCTTCCTCCTGAGTAGAGAGCCCGATGCAGGGCTCCATCCCAGAACCCTAGGATCATGATCTGAGCCGAGGGCAGAGGCTTTAACCCACTGAGCCACCCGGGCGCCCTGCCTTGGGGTTTCTCTACACCCTGCTCATACCTTTGCAAAGGTCTCTTCTTAATCCTCAAATCATCCAATTTGAATGTGCCAGCTGTTTTTTCCTTTGCAAGGACGCTGACTGATAAAGAAAACAAATTACTCTTATAGTTTATAGCTTAAGCTAAAAAAGATGGGGAAATGGGGAAAAGAAATGAGTTTCCTGCGCAAGCCAAAAGCTATTCATATACTAACATCTGATTACTACAGTTTTGGAAAGAAGTTGGCTCTTTTAATATGTTCTTCATTGAGGATTACACATTTTTCTGGACCAAAATCATAATCAAATCCAAAAGCTTTCTAGTACTTTGTGTATTCTTAATAAAATTTAACAGTAGGGGTGCCTGGGTGGCTCAGTGGGTTGGGGCCTCTGCCTTCGGCTCACGTCATGATCCCAATGTCCTGGGATCGAGCCCCACATTGGGCTCTCTGCTCAGTGGGGAGCCTGCTTCCTCCTCTCTCTCTGCCTGCCTCTCTGCCTACCTGTGATCTCTGTCTGTCAAATAGATAAATAAAAAATCTAAAAAAAAATTAACAGTAAAAGGAAAAAAGAAAGAGAGAAAAGGAGACAACCTCTCAGTTTCCAAAGCAGAGTGAAAAAATAGCACGTTATTCCTCACTCTATTGCCATGCAAACTTCTTTGCCCTACCACCCTAAGAAATCCCTTGGAAGACTTAGATCCTCTTGATTCTCATTCTTTGGTGAGCTAAAACTAGCATGGGGCAATCCAAGGGCTCACTTGTGAAATTCAGTGGACGAAGGGAGTGAGAATGTTGATTATATGTGAAGAGAGGGATTGAAACAATACATTTTTAACAGGCACCTATGTGCACATGAAGATTCACACACACACACACACACAGCTCTAGAAAGGCAAACCTGTAGAGAAAAATGTTATGAATGTCAGAATTCATTCTGATGCCTGAGCACTAGATGGGAATGGAGGCTATTACTTTCGTTCTGAGCCAGGGCAGGGTGATACTGTGACATGTTTGGTCTTTTCTGCTAGTTGGCCACAACTTCGGTGGGTGGGAAATAAATATCATTCCCATTCTCCTCCCTTATTCCCCTGTCATGGATTACTTTTTAATGTCATGCCACAAAGCATATTGTAATTCAAAAAATAAGAAAGAAATCAAGCTTTGTAATTGCTTTATCAATAGAGAATAGATTTCCACTGTCAAGGTGGAGTGGAGCATTATCGTCCAGTGGATTTGTTTTCCTGTTACTTGTCTTAGAGGAAGACTGACTACATTTCCCTCTTTTGCATTTTAATGATAAGTGGGAGTGAAATCTAAAATGTAATGGCTGTGCAGTCACTGAAGGGTGTGATGTCAAGCAAAGGAAGAGTGGGTCATTTCTGCTAACAGTTTTCATTTTTGAAACAGTCTCTGCATTCTTATTCAAGGTAATGAGATAAAGTGGCCTACAAGAAGCTTAAGTTTTAAAATTTGTGTCCTCAAATAATGATTGTTGCAGTTGCTAATCCCTTGGTTCCATTTTCAGCAATGCAATAGATATTACTCTAGACCACCAACTCAGAGGTCCAAGTGTGGCATAAATTAATAATAAATCAATTTGTATATCAGCCATTTCAGGTTTGGAACAAGAAAGACAGTGAGCACTTAGAAACTGAAATTATGATTGCCCAAATGAACATTTATTTCCTAGTTTCTCAAACTGAAGAGAAATATCTGTGCTTAAAGTGCAAATTGATAACTTGAGAGCCATAGGTTTAAACATATTATTTAAAACTATAACTATAATTGCTATTTGAACTTAAAATAGTCTGGTTTTCTTCATATGTTAAAGAAGAAGATAGCAAAGAAGGAGACAAAGCTGTTAAAAGCAGAAAAGAACATTCATATGACAAGAAGTCAAATATGTTGGCTTGCCCATAAAATAAACAGTATAATCTACTAAATAAACAAAATGGCAGCTGGAAACTTCATGCTAATATCAGGCAGAGGTGAGTTCAAGCTAAAAACCTTTTTATCACTTAATGATGCACATTAAAATCTACAGAGCAGTTATAATTATTCTGAATTCCTTATGAGTGAAAATGTGAATAAAATACACAATTAGAGAGGATAAAAGATATACTTACAGAAACAACAGTGGTGGAAGGTGACACCTCTCTTTTAATTCTTCATTGACAAAATGATAAAACTTAAATGCTGAATATTTGAATAGTAATATGTGTAGCAATAATTAATGGATATACATTTGTCAAATATCTAATCCTAGAAATAATAAAATGCATCTTTTTTTCAAGGACCCATAGATATTCACAGGTATTCATCATATTTTTTGGAAACAGAAGAACTTCCAAATTCCCAAAAGTAGAAGTACTGTAGGCAACATTCTCTGACCAAAATGCATTCAATGCTAGAACTAATTAAAAAAATTAGAAACAAAACAAAAACTTACCTATTCAGTCATCCTCAGGTTAAAGAATCAATAAAATCACAATTAAAGAATGTCAGGAAAAGACTAGTGAGAGAAAAACATTTTAAACTGTGTGCATTTATATCACTGAGAAAAAAATGGAAATAAATGAATGAGGTGCCATTTGTTAAGTGAGAAAAATGAAAACCAAAATAAACTCTAGGAAAACAGAAGGAATTTTTGAAAATAAGCAAAAAGCCATGAAGAGAAAAGTGATAGAAATTATAAATGAATTTAAGACTTGGTTCTGTGGGGAGAAAAAAAAATCAAATACAATTTATAAATTGGTAAAAAAATAAATTTTTTACCAGTACTAAATATGGGTGGGAACAAAAGGGAGAGAAAAAACACAAATTCATGTAACAAGCACTGAAAAGGAAAAATGACTACAAATGATGGGAAAATCATCATATGAAAATACTTTAGGGGAGCCTGGGTGGCTCACTTGGTTGAGTGTCTGATTCTTGGTTTCAGCTCAGGTCCTGATCTCAGGGTCAGGGCATCTAGCCTCTTATCCTACTCCTGGCTCAGTGGGGTGCCTGCCTGGGATTCTCTCTCTCTCTCTCCCTCTGCCCCTCCCCCCACTCATGCACACAAGCACACACTCTCTCTCTCTCTCTTTCTCCATGTCTCTCAAATACATAAATGATACTTCCAGAAAATATTTCACATAACTTTATGCTAATAACTTTTAAAACCTGGGTATTTTTTTCAAGAAGAAATAAATAGATGGCAAATTGTGGGAGAAATTGTGAATGTTGTCAAAATTTCTCAAAAAGCTTCCGACACAGAGGAGTCTTTGGTAATTTTTTTCATTCTTCCAAGAAACAGATTACTCCAATATGATTTAAATTTGTTCCAGAGCAACACAAAATAGGGAATTCTCTTCAAATTATTTTATGACACCAGCATATGTGTATGATAGTAACATCAAACAGATTCTCTCCTACCCTCCTCCCTTCTCTTTCTTTCTCACGAAAACTTTTGAATCATATATTAGCCAAGAGAATTTAGCAGCGTATTAGAAGGGTAATGCAATATAACCAAGTAGGCTTAACTTCAAGAAGGTATCCAGTTCAATATTAGGAAATACATTGATTTCTTTCAATAAGACAAATTACAGTAGATGCAAAAAGGTATTTGATTAGATTAAGGACCCATTCCTGACTTGATGAAAAATTTTTTGATCTCCCCAAAATTATAAATAAGATAGTCTTCTCATGGTAATAATCCAAATATAGCAAAAAGATAATATAAGAGAAGTTGTATTCAAAAGAGTAATAAAAACACTACATAAAAATCAAATATACATGAATAAACTGATTAAGCATTGTTCTGCAGAAGTGTAAAAGAAAACTGAAATATTCTACTAAAGGGCATTAAACATAGTTTCATAAATAAAAATGCCATGTTTCTGTTCAGAAAAAAAAATTTAAGGCTATTCATTGATTTACTTTCTTCAAAATACTCCTTAATATCCATGTATTTGTGTTCAATATTGAAGCAATGTTTCTTTTGGAACTTGCCATTTTTTAACATTTACTTTAAAAATAGATAAGTAAAGCTAAGAAAATTTGGGAGGATTAAAAAAATACTATAAGAATGTTTATCCTGCTAAGATATTAGTATTTGTAAATTACGTTACCTAAAACAGAAC
The DNA here is from genome assembly GCA_003697995.1 of Taxidea taxus jeffersonii. Lineage (NCBI taxonomy): Eukaryota > Metazoa > Chordata > Mammalia > Carnivora > Mustelidae > Taxidea > Taxidea taxus. Next base: position 1,429 of record RCUC01140836.1, on the reverse strand, counting down.
TGCTACAAGAGGCACAGAAGCAGTCTGAACTGAAACATGATGAAGTAGCCAGAAATAGACCCAAAGATATTGGTATCAAGTATAGGATAAGGAAGGCACTTCACATTGGTGAGGAGATGAATAGCATTTCCAACAAGTTACAGCTGGATTACTGGCTAGACAATAGGCAGGGGGGGAAAGCTGAATCCCATATGGGAAAAAAAAAGTTCTATGTAAATTAAAGGTTTAAATGTATACATAAAATAAAAAAAATAAGGAAAGAAATTTTAAAAGTATGAAATACTAGAAGAAAATATGGTATGATAGATAATTTTTAAAATCTTAGGAAAATCTAAGCAATATAAGTAATTTAAGATCCATAATTATACTTTGGTAAGTTTGATTATGTAATAATATGGAATTTCTGTACCATGAAGTAAGCTTTTAAAGTAAATTAAAAAAAAAAAAACCACAAAACCAACAAGCCAGGTAATAGATAAGAAAGAACTAATAAATACACTTAGTTTGTCAAGAGTTCTAGCATATCGATGAAACAACCCTTCCAACAGAAAAATGGGTAAAAAAAAAAAAAAAACAGCTGTTTCACAAAAGGAGAAATATAAGAACTGATAAACGTGGAAAATAGTTGCTCTCTCTAAAAGAGAAATGGAAAAGAAATTATACATATTATTTTTTACTCATGAAATTAACAGATGTTTATGTGACTGTAGGGAATGCTGAAATGTCCAAGTCTAATTGGTGGGAATGTAATTCTATAGATTTCTGGGAGGCAGAGTGGGTGTATATTATCTTAAATTAGATACATTTGACCTAAAAAACTCTACTTCTAAAAATTTTTCTCAAGGAGATCATTGTTTAGGTTAGATTAATATATATATGTGTGAGGATTTTCTTTAAGGTGTTTAAACAATCTATAGCTCTCCCTCAGTAGGAAACTGGTTCAACAAATTAATATACAAAGTATAAAAAATTATATATCCAATAAAATGAGAAAGCATATCTTAATATAATTACCCAGAAAGATGCTCATAATATATTTTTTGGTTGAGAAAATCAGGTTAAAAATACAATGTAAAGAGTCAGTTCAGTATGAAATTATATATAATAAAATCCATCTATGTAGATGTACACATGGAAGCATACAAACATTTACAATCATGTATCAGTTATATTTCCCTTCCATACAAGTGACAGAAACTCAGAGCAAACTGACTTAAGCAGAAGGGGAAAGTTTGGGCTCAGCTCAAAAATGTAGAATTTTGGTTTGTTTTTCAGGTTATCAGGAAGAGACAGTTTTTCTCTGTTTTCAGAGTTCTGTCCTGCTTCCTTTCTGGTGGCTCTATTTTCAGAGCAGTGTCTCCCCTCATGGTGACAAAATGGCTGCCACAGCTTTTACCACTCCTCTCCATTTCAGCACTAGCATGAAAGA